>JBAMBQ010005599.1:0-11838 GCA_037044495.1 Stegana nigrithorax | reverse complement strand
GAATAATAAAAAGTAATACTATAATGGAATACTAATTTATGGTTTCATGAGAAACACATTTGTTGTTGCGCTTTTTTCTTTTTCGCTGGTAGTTGTCATTTAACATATGTGATAATTGCCTTCACATTTTAGTATTTTTTGTGGTGATGGCCATTTTTTTAAAGTTTCATATGTCAAGCTACAGTCGCAACACGATAATCCGAATTTATTGATTACAGATCCAATTCGGACTGTCATGCGCCTTCTTATTATACATATTCTCTGACCAGTCGAAACTCGATGATCTGAAGTAATGATTGCAAGTCCAATTCGGACTATCGAATCTTTCGGATTACTGGATTGTTTCAGTGTGTGTAATTTTATTAAAGAAAATCACAAGGTTCAATGATTTGGTCATTTGAACTAGGCACGCAGTTTGTATGAGATGCGCCTTCTTATTATACATATTCTCTGACCAGTCGAAACTCGATAATCTGAAGTAATGATTGCAGGTCCAATTCGAACTATCGAATTTTTCGGATTACTGGATTGTTTCAATATATGTAACTTTTTAAAGAAAATCACGAGGTTCAATGATTTTGTCATTTGAACTAGGCACGCAGTTTGTATGAGATGCGCCATCTTAGTATACATATTCTCTGGCTCCACTTTCCGAAAACTGTGAATGTCAGTAGAAAGCATAGTGTAATAAATAGAAGGTGGCGCCATTTGGGCCTTTTTCTCTCTAGAAATCGGACCGCTCTCACGTGATGATGTTGTCAGTAATCAGTGTATGCAACGTTGAGATTAGTGTTGAACATAAAGAGACAATGCACCAAAAATCGCACAATTTTTGTTGCACCATATTATAAAGTCAACAAGTTGCACACTCAGCTGGTGAATTGAGCAATTAAGAAATTTAACAAAAATTTATTTAAAGCAAAAACCAATGCTACACATGTCACTTGTACCTCCATAAACCTTGTAGTTTTTCTAAATTAATAATAACCAATTTAATGCAGAAATAATATTTGCTAAAATTAAATTTAATGTTGTTATTTTTTTTATTAATTTAGAACCGAAGAGGAATTTTGATATGACGATCAAATATGGTTGTTTTTTTTATTCCACCTCATACATTCTATACCTCACACAACTATGGCATACTATAGCAACAAAAAATATTGAAAAAATAAAGGGTCCTTCATTAAAGATTCTTCTTCATTTAAATAAAACGCAAACTACTTGAGATACAGTGAAACTCCTCATAACCGGACACTCGCCGTCGCAGTGTTTTTGTCCGTTATGGGAGGTGACCGCTAACAGGGTGAGAGAGGGGGGGATCACAAAAAATGTTATTAAAATCGCATCCAAGTCATCAGAAGTTGTCGGTTATTTCATGATTTGTACGAATTTATGAATACATATGTAATCATGAATGTTCCAAACATAAGTACATATTATTACATGTATAGGAAAAGTCTTTACATTTCATTACTACTTCGGTTGGAATCACAAAATTTTGGTTTTATCAACACAATTGCGAATGGGATTTGTTTTGTGAGGAATTACAGATATGTATTTCAAAAACTTGTTTGGGTTTTTTTTTAAATTTTGTCCGTTTATGAGAGATTTTTTGATCAAAATGGTTTGAAATATAGTGTCCGCGTCCGGTTATTAGAGTGTCCAGTTATTGGATTAATATTTCTATGGAAAAGCTAATGAAATGGTAGTGTCCACGAAATTTGTCCGGCTATTGAAGGCGTCCGGTTGTAAGGAGTGTCCGTAAAGAAGAGTTTCACTGCCTACGAAAAATTTTTTTATTGTCTTGAAGTACTATCAAAACATTTATGAATATACATAATTGGATTTGGTTAATATGTTCACCACGGGAACGATTGCGGCGGTCGATACATTGAACCCAATTTTTGATGACCCGACCGCACATTTCGACCGATATGGCCGCATTTTCTCGTTTATTATTGGCTTTGAGCTACTCTAACGTTACCGGTATGTTGATATAGACCAATGATTTAATGTAGCACCATAAAAAATAGTCTAGAGGTGGTAAATCACACGATCTCGGCGGCCAATCGACGGATCCGTTTCTCGAGATAACATGTTCACCGAACTGAGACTTCAAAGACTCGATTGATGCACCTGCTGTTTGGCTTGTGGCACCGTCTTGTTGGAACTACATATCACTAATGTCCAATTCATACAATTGCCACCGGCATGAAAATCGCTCCAAACATGAGAGGTCTCACTTGTCCAGTAACACATATTTTGCTTATTGACGAAGCTGTTTAACCGAAAATGCGCTTCAACGCTGAAGATGATTTTGCGATGAATTTCTTCATTTTCTTCCATCATGTCCAGAGCCTAATTTCAAAACGTATCAAGTGGCTTTAGTTCTTGAGTCAGCTTGATTTTGTAAGTGTGTAAGCCAAGATCCTTACGCATAATTCGCCATAATGTGGTCTGGGAGAGGCCCAAATCTTGAGAACGCTGTGAAATTAGCTGATTTGGCTCGTTTGCGACGGACGCCTCTACGGCAGTTATATTCTCCACACTTCGGGCAAAACCTAGTCTCACTGGCACGGCAACATTAAGCAGAGAATATTCTGACTTAAATTTTTTCACTACACTTAAATTTTACTCAACATAAATAAAACGATATTCATTCAAGTTAACAGTGCAGGTTCTGCTCTACTGCTGATAAATAAAATTACAAACGTGATCGTTTGCGTTCAAATACAAATTTATTATGGCTGATTTAGAAGCGCTAAAACAGCAACGTATGAATATGCATAGAAATATTTCCCGAATTCGAAGCGTAGTGGAACCAAAATCGAAGTCTCGAGTGTTATCGCCAGCCGAATTGAATTGCCGCCTGTCTATTTTAGAAACATATTTCAAGTAACTGAGGTCAGTTCAATCTGACATTGAAAACGCCGATCCAGAGGAATCGAGCCGTACTAACCATGGTGAATTGAAAGTTTATTACGTATCCATCAAAGTATGCATCAAGGAACAACTTAGCGATGATCAACACAATTCGACCATTTCGGATGTCCCATCGACATCTGTCCAGATATCGGCCATTAAATTTCCTATGCTTGCATCGCCAACCTTCGATGGAAGGTATGCAGACTACAACAATTTCATAACGTCGTTTAAGCATGTGTTTGACTAACATGCACATCTGTCATATCGAGAAATTCAATCAATTACATAATTGCTTGCGAGGTGCAGCTCAAATAGCCATAAGTTGCGCAGTCTTATTGATAATGCATCCGCATTATACAATTCTCTTCTGTCAATTGGCAACGAGTCGCAAGTTGCCCAGGCGATGCTTATTGCACTGGTTATGGATAAAGTTAACCAAGGTACAAGGAAAAAATGGAACGAGTCTCTGGATTTCATAATCTGCCAACATGGGATGACTGTATTAAAGTCATTGAACGACAATGACAATACTTGGAGTCTGTTACCAAGATACGTGGTGACATTTACTTGAATCAACCGCAACAAGTTTCTGGTAAACGTAATCAGCGTTCGCCACGTCATGGTTTAACATTTAGTGGCTCCACTCAAGCATGTTGTATATGCTCAAGTTCCGAACACAAAGTTCATAGGTGCCCTAAATTCTTCGAAATGCCGATTAATTCTCGCTATGAGACTGTAAAACGAATTGGGCTATGTCTCAACTGCCTCAGTATACGACATCAAGTTGCTAAATGCTCGTCAAAAATTAAATGCCGCACCTGCTCAAGGTCACAGCATACGTTGTACAACCAGCATCAGCGTTAAACATTCATATTGTGCATACGCACATAAATAGTTCCTCGCAACAAGTATTGTTGACCAGAGAGCGAGAGTACTAGTAAAGGATGCCACAGGAGAATTGCCCAAAGGCATCGCCTACCGCGAACGAAACAGCATTTGCAAATTCTTAGTGTAGGTGATTCGCAGACACAAATTAAACACAGTACATGCACTACGATAAAATCGCAACTCAACAAATTCGAATCGTCTTTCGATTTTTGCATTGCTTTGCATATCGCGTACCATCCTGATTCTGAGCTTGATATCTCATCTTGGAAGTTGGCAAAAAATACGCCACTTGCTGATGAAAAACCCAAAAAACTCTGCTAAGGTGGATCGTTTCCATTCGTTGCAACAATAATGGTAATGCAACTGCACGAAATTTTGCACTAACTATGGATGACACTATATTCGAAATTAAGGGAACCACACTATTATATACCACATCATTGTGTGCAAAAACCGACGAGTACCTCTACTAAGCTACGAGTGGTGTTCGACGCATCTTGTAAGACGACCACGCAGAAGTCGCTGAATAACCTTCTTATGGTTGGGCTATTTATACAGACTGGCCATTTATATAACTCGAAGACTGGACAGGAGCTGTGCGGCGCCTACTTGCTGACGCAACTTTATAGCAAAATCATTGGTAATTTTCAGCACCTACCTCACTCAACGTATTTGTGGACTGATTCACAAATTGTGCTAGATTGGATTCGACAACACTCGACAGCATCGAAACCTGGGTAGCAAGATTCAATGTGGTTTGAAGAACCTCCATACGTTATGTATGATTGTCGGCCAGTAGATAATAGAAGAGAATTAGTTGTGGACGTGCTTAACCAAGAGAAGCGCAAATCTACGTTTATCGCTACAAGCGCCGCCAATTATCTGCTTACAACTTTATACAACATTAGCTCTTAGCTGTCTACGAGTCGTAGTTTTTTTTGTTCGATTCGGGGTCATGACTAGAAAAGTATTCACTATTGAAAAGCTGTCACCTTAGGAACTCCAACACTCCCTATATTGCATTATTTGGAACATTCAACAACTAAATTTTTCTGAAGATATTTCAGGTTAGCAGTCAGCTAAAACATTTGACCCATATTCTACAGATGACAGAGGGGTTTGAACTATTCAAGGTTGGTGGCCGCTTGGAACTGTCCAATCTGCCACACGCTTAAAAGCAGCCGATACTTCTTCCAAGCAAGGACGACTTAATACAAAAATACGTTCGGCATACCCATCGTGGAAACTACCATGCTGGCCCTTAGGCACTAATATCCATTATTCGCCTTAAATTTTGGATAATTAATCCCCGAGACTTGGCTCTTCGTAATGTGCGATCATGTGTGCATTGCGTGCGGTACAGATTCAATCTACACCAGCAATTTATAGGAAATCAAGCCGTTTCAACGCTGCGGTGACCACTTTTTTTGGGCCTGTAAACACCTTTCTTCGCATATGTGGCAAGGGCCCCACAAAGAATAACGTTGCCGTTTTTATTTGTTTCACTATGAAGGCGGACCATATCGAGATCGTGTCCGACCTGTCAACAGAAGCGTCCCTGAGGGCTCTGAAATATATGGTCGCCAGACGAAGCTTACCTTCTGAAATTTTCTGTTACAACGCTACAAACTTTACCGGGGCTTCAAATTAGCTAAAGGAATTGAATGCCTTTCTGTTCAACCAGGAAAATCAAAACCAAATTCTCAATTATTGTGCAAATGAATTTATAACCTTTCCTTTTATTCCACCCAGAGCTCCTCACTTTGTAGGTCTTTGGGAGGCAGCCTTCAAAAGCGTTATGGGTCTTCTCAACCGCACATTGAACACTGCTCGTCTAACCTTTGAAGAGCTGAGCATCGTTACTGCCGAAGTGGAGGCGATTCTAAACTCTCGCCCTTTATCGCCACTATCATCAGATCCAAATGATCTATTAGCCTTGACACCAGGGCACTTTCTTGTTGGCGACGCTCTGCGAACAATTCCAGAGTAGCCGCTGGCCGCCGATGACATCACAAGAATGGTGTGCTGGAGACTGATCAGCGCAATTAAGAAACATTTCTGGCGGATTTATCATTTAGTTTCCTGAAATCAACTAACAGTCGCCATTTTTGTTTTTTCGAAGCATTTTATTTTTTCGGTACCAACCAAACTGGTGCACTCCAATGTGAATAACTATGCCTCATTATATCTTGCTCCAAAAGATCTTGTGTTTTTTTCTTAATTTTCTCTTCTCGGAATGGTCCATACCTGTATGGTTTGGTGTAGACATGTACTTCATCTATTGTACAAATGGAGTGCCTTACAGCATTAGTAAGGGTTAGTGGAAATTTTTTGTCATAGAAATTATCTGTCAACTGTTTGCAAAGTTTTAATAATTCATTTCTTTCTTCTTAATTCAGTTGTTCTGTTCGAATACAGTAGTCCAGCTGCCTTTATTCGGTTAGCCTGTTTTCTCCTGGGGATCGCATGTTTAATTCAACGTTGTCATCTTCCTTATACGCCTCTACTTATAATGGTCGATCTAAATGCAACTGTTGTTGTTTATCGGCATAATTGACAATCACTAATCTAGAAAACCTTGTTGATGCATTGTACCATCCTCCTGTTATTATCAGATTCTAGTTTAATTCCATTGTATTTGTATAAAATGATCCATCCTCGATATTAATCGGTAAGACCACAATTGATCTCGACGCCTCTTCCACAAAATGAATTCCAGTTGCTCTGGTTGTTTCAGTAAAAATAGGTATCTTTGGGTCTGCAGTTTCTAATAGTAAGTCGCTCAGGTTGACGCTTGCCTTAATCCTGTTCAAAATGTCCATTCCTATTAATCCATCGAAATATGGATGGAATTTAAATAATAAAAACGTGAAATCTCGTACTTTTTGTCTTTTCCAGTAACTCGTGAGAATTAAGCAATGTTTTTATTGTTATTGGTTTACTTAATTTCTTTCAGTTTTCTGTTGATCTGAATTTTTGATCGATGAATGAATTAGTTTCCCCTGTGTCGATAAATAATTTTCAGACATTTCCTTGCGTTGATTGTATTTGTAGATAGGGGAGATTGGATTCATGTCTTGCCTATGCTCCACTGTGCTGTTAAGTTTGCTGCACATTGTGTAATTGTCCTTGATTCTGCCCTCTTTGGGTTTGCCGGGAAAAACACTGATGTGAATTGGGTAGTATTTGTTCTTCCGATGTCTTTGTTACTTCTTTCTGGTTTTGGCAATATCGCCGGATACTAGATATGTTTGTTATTGTTGCCACCTTGACTGGCATCTCTTTGATATATGGTATCTCGTTGGTTATAGGTTCCCGACTGATTCCGTAAATATGGTGTGTGTTCTTCTATAGTATTGGTTCTGCGTTAGCAATTAACCTGTACTATTTTGTTGGTATTTATTTATTTGTCCATCGTATTGTCGACGTCCTCTTTCTTGTAGGAATATGTCTCTTTCTTCTATCTCCCAATCATGGGCGTCCGCTAATGTATCTGGCTTCATGGTTCTGATTATTTGTACCAGTGTTTCCTTTACTTCTTTTATGAATTCCTTTCTTGTTTGGATCTTAGGTACTTAATTCGTTAACATTTCCACTGCATTATGTAACGCTTTTTTAATGGCTGAAATCTCCTCATGCAATCTCTTATTTGATAACCGTGCGTGCGGTATATTTTATAGATCGTCAATGATGACTGCCTCATCTCTTCTGTCCGTGAACCACTTGAAGAAATGGTTTTTTATATCGTCCTAACTTAGGAGTACATCCCTTTAATTTTTAATGGCTTTCAGACACATTTGTCCATAAGGCGTTTTGTCGCTACTTTTAATCTGCATCAATACATCCTCTACATTAAAGACGAAGTTGGGGTTACCATCAAATACGGGTAACATCTTATTAATATCTGGAACACGAGTTGACGCAAAAATTTCGTCTGGGGTAGACGAGGTAACTTTAAATGGGATAATTTTGCAACATTGTACACTTATAGTATTAAATATTTTTGTCATATATCGTATTATTATAATGTCTAATGAAATCTTATTGTTATTACTAATACTAAAATGTAAATTATAGTTTATTTTATTATGCTTGTATATTTGTAAATTAAACAAGAGTATATTTTACTTTTTAAAAATTACAATTTTCTTTGCAGTTGCCAGTGCGCAAGCTGTTTTAGTTTAAACGTTAAGTATGACCGCCGCAAGCGCATCGATATATTAAAAAGTAAGTTCCTAACGAAGACAGAAATTTACTTAAATATCTAGCTTACTTCAAACCTATCCTTGAACATGCCGCGTCGGTGTTGTGGCGGCCACGTGCTGATCTAGCAGTTCCTTACGGTACTTTTCCGTCATTTTTTACATCCATTTTCCGGCGCATGTGGCGATCATATTACAACTCAAGTGCATTGCCTTTATCTGTTAATGCTACAAGAGCTATCATCCTGTTCCTGGCTAACCAAGTCCGCTTCGACCCTTTCCTCTACATATAAGGGCGTAAGTATGTTACCTAGCCTCCTGTTCACCTTTACTAGCACTGTCTCGCCCACCTTGTCTTGTTGTGCCTAGACAGTTGGTGCTTTATAAATTTTATTTGTTATCTCCTCTTCGAGTTCAGGCGGGGCGGAGTGAATGATATCTTTTTTGTAGTCGAGTCAATTGTTCTGTTATATTCGATAGTTGCTTGTACGATGAAGTCAACTGTGTCATCCTGAGCAAGGACTAAAGCGGAAGGTAAGTCAGGGGGCTGCACTGAGAACAGGACATCTGTCAAACTCCTCTTAAGCCCAGATATGAACACAGGTAGTGCGTCCTTTCGATACTTCTGGTTCATGGAATTCGCCAGTTTTGCGTCGTAGGTAATAATCGTCTTTTTAGTTATTAGGGACAATTTTTTCTCCACCTCATCAAAATACTGTGCCAAGGTCAAATTTCCGTGTCTAAGCGTTACTAACTCCTGCTTTGTTTCTTCACTCACTTATATATTTTATTTTATATTTATATTACATATTATAAGAATACTTTTATTTTTATTTTTTTTTTTTTTTTTTTTTTTTTTTTTTTTATTATTGATTAGGTGTTAATCAGCATATCATATTGTGCTATGAGACACCTGGTGTACTTGTAAATCGCCAGTTTTTGAACGTGTTTACCAAAAAGTGTTTCTAGGATTAAACATAATTAATATTAAATAACAAATAAAAATAACAAGGGCTGAAGCCAGATTCTATAATAGATGTCCAAAGTGACGTCGTTTTAGTCTCCTTATAGGGACTGTGTTGGCGAGGGGTCTGGCCAACCGGTTCTTATGGTTTAACAAACGGTCATTGTATCTGCTGGAGAAAAAGCAGACTTGGTCCTCAACGGTAGTTAAATTAAGAATACTAGCAATAATTTATGGCAAGAGTTTTAATTTCTTTTTCAGACACATTTTAAGTTTGTTTTTATTTTTAACAGCATGAGTTTCCATTGATAATTCGCCACTGGTAATTATCTACTCAAATAATAATAATTGCGTTGATCTTCAGTCTGTCCCGGTTGTTGTTCAGTTTTAGCTTCGTTGCCCAAAGATGGTCGTTTTACGCGGTTTTGGTGATGAATTTACTCTTTACTCTACTCTGATTTAAGTTCGCTGCTCAAAAAGCGTCGTCTCACGCGGCTTTGGTGACCACTTTTTATACCCTCTATCAAAAAATGGTAAAGGGTATATTAAAGTTGTGCAAATGTATGTAACAGGCAGAAGGAGGCGTGGCAGACCCCAAAAAGTACATATATTCTTGATCAGCATCGAAATGCGAGTCGATCTAGCCATGTCCGTCTGTCTGTCTGTCCGTCCGTATGAGCAAACGGATCTTGGAAACGGTAAGACTTAAAACCACCAAATTTTTCACGAAGACTCTCTCAATCCATAGGCATAACAAGTTTATTTCTTTTTTTCGATATTCGTCCTATAACATATAGCTGCCATAGGAACGATCGGATGAAAACATACATTTAGTAACAAAAACCCTTTTGTTTTTCAAGATATCTTCACTAAATTTTGGATTTAAAAGTTTTAGTGTTCCATTACATATCTCAATACAATGTATATCGGTTTACTATATAATATAGCTGCCATTGGAACGATCGGCCGAAAAACAACATTTACTGAGAAAAACTTTTTTGTTTATTAAGATATCGTTACCAAATTTCGGATTTGACAGTTTTAGGTAATATCCAATCATACTCCTGAATATGATAAATATCGGTTTACTATAACATATAGCTGCCATAGGAACGATCAGCCGAAAAATGGCTTTTACTAAAAAAAATTTTTTTTTGTTTTGGATTGGGTACAGGGTTTTCTATAGTCGGTTACACCCGACTATAGCCCTGCCTTTCTAGTTATATATAAATTTCTTTTTAAGGCTTTTTGCCGGTTTATTGATTGCAAACTGGAGGGTCCCTTGGGAATCGCAGTTTTACGTTATTTATTTATATGTTATGAGGGTTCACTATTGATTTTGGAATTGCCCTACGTTGGGCGCCAATTAAAAAAGAGTATTTTGTATTTTTTAAAAATTACAATTTTATTTGCAGTTGCCAGTGCGCAAGCTGTTATAGTTTAAACGTTATGACCGCCGCAAGCGCATGGATATATTAACGAGCGAGTTCCTGACGAAGACTAAAATTTACTTAAATATCTGGCTTACTTCAAACCTAGCCTTTTATGCTGACATTCTGTGTGTTCGTGATAACTTGTACACCTTATGTGTATCTAGTGTATTAATTATAAAAATTTTTTCTTATTTCACTTATCCTTAGTGAAATGGAGAAATAATGCTGTTTCTATTTATCTATAAATAAGTTTTTTTTTTTTCTAAACTTGTAGAAATATATGCTTATAGTTGCTTGGTGGAGTATTATAAATTTTCTTAGATATTATTATTTAGAAATTTGTTCTTATTTCCTTTCTAACAATCTGAAGTTTTTTTTTCATTCTTTTCCTGCTTAGCTGTAATTTTTACAGTTTTATTATTGGCAAGATGTTTAATGAACAAAACAAGAGATGAATTTCCAAACAAACCTGCACAACTAGAATAATGCACTTATTAACTTAAACGTAACACGAATGAATGCAAAGATAATGCAACTGATTTAATGCAGCTTCTCATATAATTTTGATTAAAACATTAATGTCTCAATTATTTTTAAGATGCAAGCATCATAATTGTAAAAAAAATGACGACTACGCTTCGCTATTCAGCACATTTTAAGGGGGGGGTAAGGGTTTAAAGTTTTTTTTTTGCATTTTTTTTATATTTTTTTTCTGAATGAACAATATTTCGAGAAAATTGTGTGCAAATTTTAAGTCAATCCGACTAGTTAAAGCGTTTCAAACAACTGGCCATAATACCTGAACTGAACGTATAAAAAACTTTAAATGGATTTTCCCAAAAACGTAATTTTTGAAGTCCGTGAACATTATAACTCAAAATCTACAGAACCGATCCTTTTGAAAATTTGAACATTAAAATCACGTTTTTCACTTCCAAATCCTGCAAAAAATAGAAAAAAAAAACTCCATAATTCACAGAATATATGAATATTTTCTGTTCTTTATGTTTGTGTTTCTTTCCTTTGCTTTGCATATGCTGCTCGCACTCATGCTTTAATGACAATTGCTTGTCTTTATTTTGATTTCGGTTTTTATTTTTTTGTGTATGCGGTTTTGATGAGATTTCAAATGATATTGTTTCCCTTTCTGCCTATTCATATGCTGCTCGCACTAATGCCTAGTGGAAAATTTGTCTATTTTAGGGTAGAAATAACACCGTGTTGTTTGCTCTTAGTTTTATTAATGATTAATTGAACTTATGCAGTGTTGCTGCTAAGCTAACCGCGCGAGCGTCGTTTACATATATTCTTATGTACTTAAGCTTAATTGGGTTAGGCTGCATAACCGCCTCATATGTCATATGGCATATGTTATGCATGAACAAATGCATAGCGGACATATGACACTGCTGTCTATATCTAA
>JBAMBQ010005590.1:0-12129 GCA_037044495.1 Stegana nigrithorax | reverse complement strand
ACTCGGAGGGCAATAGTCTGTAGAAATTATTATTATTTGATTCATAGGACATTTCAATTATATGGTGTTTATTTAGAATTACTCTGTATATTTTTTCCACCTCATGATGGTCAAGTTTTTTCCTTACTTCAATTGCACTACCTTCCCGCGCGTTATTATTAGGATAAATTGTGTGATAGCTGTCATAGCCCTTAAAACTTATATAAGACTCTTTGGTGAAGTGAGTTTCTGCAAAATCATATATCGATATGGTTTGTGTCAAGGTTATCTTGAAGTTCGTGTTTGTGCTTCAAGAAGCCGTTTGCGTTCCAATGCATTATTTTAAGTTGGGCTGCCATTTTTTGACTTACTTTGTTCCAAAATTTCCAAACGTAGGGCTAGAGTTTTGTTTTTCAATTGGTTTATTATTTTATTTCGTGGTTTTATTGCGATGTTTTTAAAACTCCACGGCAACCATACACCCTTTATAGTTGGCCGAGCGGGCTTCAAAACCAGCATTTAGATTGTTGTTTTTCAATTTTAGTGAATTTTGCAATGGGATGCTCTTAAGCACATTTTACACATATTGCCTGTTTTTGGCGGTATTTTTTAGTTTGCCCAAAAGCCTGGCAATTCATGCATTGTGGTATGCGATAATTTTGTCTTATAGGTTCTATGACAATATATGACCCACATATCTTTTATATCTCATAATTTTTTTTTGTATCATCAGAACAGTCAAAAGAGAGCTGGAACATGTCTAGAGGCTCTTTTGTCTTCCACTTAAGTTTTTTATCGACTCTTATTATTTTGAACCCTTGCTTTTTCAGATCTTCAAGGATCAGGATTGGTTCTTAGAGTGATGAAGTTTTTTAGCTCTCACTCGAATCGGTCTATTGTTTGTTTTCATATGAATACCATGCAAACTTGGATTTATTTAACATATTAGTGACAGTGCGATAATAATAAGGGTCTCTCGTATTATTTTTGTATACCCCATTATTTATAACTTTTAAAGAAAACTCTTCTTTACATTGTTGATGTGTCTATAGAGTTTATTGTAGTCGTCACGTATATCAGGCAGCATGATTGGCGGAGGCGCTCTGAATTTTTGTGTATTTTGAGTATTATATTCTTGGTTGGTACTTGGGTTAGTGTTTTTGTTTAAATTTGAATTTGTATTAGAGTTTTGTTGGCTTGGAGGTGAAGAATTTGAATTTCGTTTCTTGGGTGGGTAGCTTTTTTCAAAAATCCAGTCCGTTTCTTGATAAAGATCATCTTCATCGGTGCAGTATTCAGTTAATTGACTTGATTTGCCTGGAGAATTGGCCTCGCGTTCTTTAGATTATTTGCTTTTGCTCACGTTGCCTGTCTCTTTAATGAGTTCGCCTTCGTCATTGAAATATTCTATTCGTTGAGTTGTGTTGTCAGCAATGTATCCGTTGGTTTTGTTGATTGTATTTTTAATAAGTTCAGCTCTGAGTTCATCGTTTTGATCTCGCAGTTTGCAACATAGAATTTCTAATTGTTTTATTTTGTCGGTTAGGAATAAAACTGTACTTTCAATATCCCATGCGTTGGGTGATATGTTATGCGTATTATCTGATGAATCTTATTTATTAGACTGTTTATCCATTTTTAATTATGTTTAACATTAAGTTATATTTAGTTAAAGAATATTAAGGCCGATTATCGCTAAGGTAGTATGTCGATAATCGATCGACAGGGTTGGTCGTATGACGACTGCCAGGTGGTGTGCGACAAGGATGGACTTAGTGGCTTCAAACGCAGCTGACTCAAGGAGTCCGTTCTTTAATGCCGCTAGTAATTGGTAAGTATATTTATATCACCTTGATTATTTTGTTTTTGTGGGCGATTTTACTAATGTGTCTTTTATTTTTTCACAGAAAAACAACAATTGACTCCCAAGAACGCCTACCATAAGCGCACAAGCTTAAGCAATTAGCAAATAACAAACGTGCAAAATACATGAGACAGTGACTCTATCTTACCGCATTCTGCCCACAAGTGATTAAATAATCGAAATACGAATTAAAAGCGTAATATTAACAATGCCTAACGCTTACTTAAACGAGCGAAGGCTATCAAACAACATTGGTTATTTCACCATACATTCAACCAATATCTCTCGTCCCTCTCTGTAAATGAAGAGAGAGCGCGACCCATACTCACCCACCATACTGCGTCCAATGCCAACAAACTCAATAACGTGGGGCTCGCAATGCGCATCTCCAACAACTATTCAACCACCGACACCAACGTCATCAACAACAACTGCATCTCAAATCTCACTACAACAATAGCATCATCCGCTTCCACAACAACATCTACCCACACAACAGTTAAAGCAATAACATCACTAAAAATCCAGGTAGAAAATGTAAACATTGCAAATATTCATCAAAATAATACAACACAAATAACTAAAAGAAATCGAGACACCACAAAAAAGCAACTGAACAGTCAAATAGCAGTAAAAAACAAAAATATAAGAATTTCGAAAAAACACAAACAACAATACAAAACTCAGCACAAAAAACTTTACAACAGTACTGGCTAAGCAAACCAACTGAATCATCAAACAGATTTGATATATTGGCAACAGCAGAAGATCAAACTGACAACACAAACAACAAAGAAGCGCACAGTGTCACAGAAACTCCAACAACACCTCTAAAAATTAACATACAAGAAATCAATAACTGCACCCAATACTCACAAGCTCACTCAAAAAAATTGTTGACTTTACACAGAAAAGCCTGCCAAACAATGAGGTAAGGATCCAAACCACAGTACCTAAATATTACCGCGATATCATAGCATTATTTCGTAAAAAAGACACAAAGTACTGTACATTCAAACCAAAAAAGGAAAGAGGTTTCAAAGTAGTATTACGACACCCCATCCTGAAACCGACAACGACGACATAAAGCTAAAACTAAATGAGTTTCTTTTTATTTTTCTTTTTTTTCTTTTTTCGCAGACGTTGTGGTAACGCACTACCAAGCAAGATGACTTACGATACCAGACCTAGTGTCTGTTCCACAACTACGACAAAATGGTCAACAGCTGCTTTATCTACTTCACAAAGATTATTGTAACTAGAAGATTAAAAACTTATTTTTAAAATTAAAAACTTAATTAAAATTAATACAAATATACATAGTAAAAGTTCAAATAAGTAACTAATTCTATCTAATTCAGTTTTAATCTACGAGTAAAGAAGAGATTCTAAAGAGGAAGAGGAGGCTATGTTAGAAAATAATAGATAGGTAGAGTTATAAGCCAAACACATAACATAAAAGGGGTCATGCAGTAAGAATGATGATCGTGCAGTTTTTGTCTAATGGGCAAATTGTATCTTGTTGAACGCGAAAGCACGTTAAAGTTTATTTTCCGCAGGAGACAAGGCGAATTGACTTTTCCGTTTATCAGGTTATGAAAGAAAAGAATACCTAACACGGATCTCCGACTAGCTAAAGTAGGAAGATTAATCAATTTAAGGCGGGAATGGTATGAAGGAAGGCGAATTGCAGAATTCCAGTTTAATCCACGCAACGCAAAAAGCAAAAATTGCTTTTGGACAGTTTCAATTCGGACAGAATATGTTGTGAGTTGGGGAATCCAAACACATGAAGCATATTCTAAAATCGGATGAACCAAAGAAGTAAAAAGCTGCTTGGTGGTATAAGGATCATTAAATTCTTTAGACCATCTCTTAATAAAGCCAAGAACACCTCTAGCTTTATTAGTGGTTATGAGAATGTGAGAACAAATGTTAAGTTTCGGGCACATCTGAACACCTAAGTCGTTAAATTTATAAACCCGTGCTAAGGTAGAACCATTTATGGAATAGGAATACAACCTAGGTTTGCTACGAGTGAAAGACATAACTTTACACTTTTCACAATTTAGGAAAAGAAAATTATCCTTACACCACTTTGAAAGTTGATCGAGGTCTTCTTGAAGAAGATTCTGATGATGAAAGGAATCTAGAGTAAAACAAAGTTTTACATTATCAGCAAACATAACCACATGAGAATGCTTAATAACCGATGGAAGGTCATTTATGAAAATGTTAAAAAGCAAAGGACCTAAGTGGCTACCCTGTGGGACACCAGATTAGATATTAATACATTTAAAGCACAACTATTAAATAAAACCATTTGGACCTACTTCTTAAATAACTGTCAATCCACATTACTAGTTTAGGCGAAAAGCCAAATCTATCTAACTTAGTAAGAGGCAACGAAAGGAAAACACTATTAAATACTTTACTGAAATCAGTATAAATACATAACATCTGTCTGACAATATTCAGCATATCCACTGGAAACAAGTGAAGTGAACTCCAGAAGATTTGAAACTGTTGATCGTTTTTTAGAGAAGTCATTATGAGAAATACTCTAATTCGGAATAGTACAGGGTTAGGCTCTCCAAGTGTTATCAATTTCATAGCGATATATCTGGCAACACAATAATCCGATTTATGTCAAATTCACATCAATGACAGCTGACTATAGTATTTAAGAGCTACTTGCTTTTGGTTTAATAGAACAAAAGATATTCGAAATGGAATTTAAACGTAATAGTGTGATTGCGTTATATTTGAGTGGAAAATCACAATCAGCTATTGTTCGTGTCCTCAGCCATCTCAATGTGAATAAAATGTTTGTGTCTCGCACCATTAGTCGTTACAATGACACAAACAGCATCGCCAAATGCAATTTTGGTGTACGAAACAAAACAGCAACATCATCTGAAATGGTTCGGAAAGTAAAGGATCGACCTAAACGAAATACACGTCGTAGTGGTAATCAAACGGCCAAAGAACTGAAAATATCCCAGCGAAGCATTCGGCGCGTACTTCAAAATTAGCTGAAGGTAAAGCCTTACAAGTTCCAAAAGTCACATGATCTTACACCAAACCAAAAAAAAGATAGACTCGAAAGAGCAAAGGAATTGTTATGCCTGCACGAATGTGAGCAGTTCATAAACTCTCAAAATGATCGTGTTAACTTAACTGAACTCATATACAAAAATTTGAGCCTACGAATGGACACCCGAAGTAATTTTACATCCCAAGTAATGGTGTGGGCAGCTGAGACCGCCGATGGACGCTCCCCAATCGTTTTCATCGAGCCTGGAGTCAAGGTCAATGCGACTTTTTATCCCTTCAGCCGTTAGCACACAAACATTTCGGTCGTACACCATGGACGTTCCAACAACACTCGGCAACGTCTCATAGAGCTCGTGTGAACCAAGAATGGTTAAACAATCAGGTACCAAACCATATTTCGCCCACACAATGGCTTTCCAATTCACCAGATGAAAATCCGATGGACTTTTCCATATGGGAAATTTGAGAGAGCAAGGTGAAGACTAGAAAATATAACAGTATGGATGCGTTGAAGAATGCCATTGCACGCGATTGGGCTAAAATACAGCAAGACAACAATCGTGAAGCATGCAACTCATTCTTTGACCGTTTGAAGGCCATAGTCAAGGCAAAAGGTAGCCACATCGAACTGAGGTGATAGGATTCTAAAATTTGGACTAATTTCACACGTTTTTGTAGTTTGAATCAATAAGAAATAAGTATACACAAAAAAGATATGGTCGGTTGAATTGGTAATTTTTTGGAATACCTTACTCTGTATAATGCTGAAATAATCGGCCGGAACTATAATTTTAAAGAAGGAAGAAATAGATCTTTTATGGGCAAACTTAAATTTTTTAATAATTCGATTAGTAATCGATGAACATTGAAAATTAATGTAATAAGTAACGTCACATTCCGCAGTGTCAATTGCCAACCGGGAGACAAAGATAGCTTAAGTGACAGGAACGACAACTAAAGGTTTAGGTGAAATTATGACAGATGGCTGTATAGTTGACACAACAGCAGGTTTAGAAACCACTTTATTAACTGCCATAACAAAAGAAACTAGAGGAGAAATTGACAAATGAGTTGAATAGACCTGGTCACTATTCTGATTTGATCAACTGGGAGAATTTGGGCTGTCATCAGCACCAATAACTATTGTAGGAACTACTTTTATTTTACAAGATTTGGCCTTATTCCGTTTAGGAATTAGCTTTGTACTCTTCAAAAGATTTTTCATAAACTTCAAGCTGTTCACCAAGCCGTAAATAATCCTTAACTAGCTCTGAAAAGGCAATACGCGAGTCCGTCATTAATTTTGAAAAACTAATCTCCGAAGGTCGGCAGTCGGGACACGACCAGCATAAGCCATTATTTTTGGTAATGCTGTCAACAATTATACCAGTTACGTCAGCACAAGTGACAAGTGCATGGTTGTCGCAAATCCAACACGATATCGAAGCGGTGGTAACATCGAGTACCTTTTTACACTTCGCGTAACAACAAGCCATATAAGAAAAATTTTATAAATAAATAAAAATAAAAAAAAATAAATAAAAAATGAATGAGGAAAAATTTGAAATATTTCAAATTAACTGAAGGATTTGAAAGGAAATAGAAGCCAAAAAGTATGCAATTTAATTAAATAAAAGCAGAAGAACGTACTCAAAAATGAAAAGTTAGAACGACAAAATTGATACAGTCACTCACTATGCAACAATTATAATATTAAATATTAAAGTTGTACAAATGTATGCAACGGGCAGTAGGAGGCGTGGCAGACCTCACAAAGTAGATATATTCATGATCAGCATTGAAAGGCGAGTCAATCTAGCAATATCCGTCTGTCTATCTGTATGAACGCACGGATCTCGGAAACGGTAAGATCTACAACCACCAAATTTGTCACGAAGACTTGCCCATAAGGAACGATCGTCCGAAAACCCACATTTAGTAACCAAAACCATTTTGTTTGTCAAATTTTGTACATAATAGTTTTACTTTATGTCCAATTACATATCTCAATATTATATATATTGGTTTACTATATCATATAGCTCTCATAAGAGCGATCGGCCGAAAAACAGCATTAACTTAGAAAAACTTGTTTGTTTATTAAGATATCGTTACCAAATTTTGTATTTAAATATTTTAAGTAATATTCAATCCTATTCCTGAATATGATAAATATTGGTTCACTATAACATATAGTTGACATAGGAACGGTTGGTTGAAAAATGGGTTTTATTAAAAAAAAAAACAAAATTTTTTTTCTTGAGATATCCTTACATAATGAATACAAAATATTAAAGCAACAAAAAAATTTATTAAGTTTTGTATTGGGTACAGGGTTTTCTATAGTCGGTTACACCCGATTATAGCCCTGCTTTTTTAGTTAATTTTTAGTCTTATACAAAGAAAACTTATGCTATGACAACTTGGTTTATACAATGTGGACAATATGTTTCAATATGCTGAGTGTACAATTTTGTTTATGTCAAGTGTTGGATTGTGTATCGGCAGCGTCAAGTGCTGCGTTGCAATACTATGCAGATCGAACACTTGACTTTTACGTATGAAAGTGTGCATGTAATTATTGAGACAAAATAAATGAAATATGCTGACTGCAATGTCAAGGATATTTAAGAGGAAGTGTTATTTATTTCTGGTATGAAAAGTATTTGGGTTAAATGGAAATGTTATTTATTGTGTGTGACTCAAATTTCAGAGACTTCCGCTAAAAAGTGTTGGACTCTTGTGTGGTCATCATGGTTGTGGTTGTTATTGTCGTGGTGGTCTCACGTACTGGTCTCACGCTTGAACTGTGGTAACTCGCGCAAGAAAAAAACAACCAACGAAAAAATATGAAGGCATCAAAACCACAATATTTAATTTGTCATATGCGCATTTACGAGCAATTATTAAACACTTTTTTTTGCGTTTTTTGTAATTCATATGTTCTCGATACGACAAAGCATTCACCGCTAATGTTAAAATGTTCTCACTTCTGTTTCCCTTTTGTTTTGATTTTACTATTCACTCGTTACGTTGAGCGGTTAAATAAAATTTACATTAATGCATCGAAGGACAATTTCTTTTAACATTTGTTTGCAAAATTATACGATTCTTCTTTGATGATTGATGATTCCGTTAAAAGGGCTTTTGCAGACTCCGACGAGCGTAGGCGAATGCCCTTCGGAGTAAAAACACAAGACCATTTAATATTGCTATAGATAACACCAAATAAAAATTGTTCAGTTTTAATTACAATGCACGATTTGCAGTTATGTTATCGATATATGATTTTGACGTCTTTCCAAACAGAGTTGTCCGCTATTAACAGTTTCTTGCACAAAAATCACAAAATATTGGCATTACATGTAAAAAAATTTTAAATCGCCGTTAAATCTGTTTGCTCGTTTTTTAATTGTATAGGAAATTGAAAGGCATTTAGGAAAAGGGAAAATCTGAGCATACTGTCATCACTCTGTTAGTGCATGAGTGAATGAAAGGGAAAGTCCATGCAGAAGGTGGACAACTGTATAACACATGACCACCATGGTTTGGTTTTGAAATGCAAGCCAAGTGTCAAAAATGTTGTATTGTAAAAAATATTACAACCAAATATAAAATTCTAATTGATGCCTTGTTCAAAATTTTAATTATATTATACAGCTAATATAACTAATATAGCCATCTTTCTTGATATCTCCATGCAAAAAACACTTACCATGAATCATGGTGTAATAGATAGAAGGTGACGCCAAGGTGTTACAGAAATCGGACCACACTCATTGTCGTTAGGTGGCGTTCTCATTAAAGCGCTGCCATTGTTATATGTATGAGCGTCATATAGAAAATGACTTGTTCTGTTTTATCTGATCTTGCGAAATTTTTACTATGCACTAATATTCACAAGCGTAACATTTGTTATTAAACACAATTTTTGTTATATTAAATTTAATAAATTTTATTTGTGCATTCTAGTTTCAGCGCATGCATGTAACATGCTGCTTGAAACGTATTATGAAATATTTTTTGATAGTTTGGACTGAAAATTTCGGCTGAATACTGGGACAAATACTGGGGCAAAAATACTGGGTCGGATTTCAGCCGATAGTCCAGCTGATAGACATTATTAAATGTCAAAAAATATGATTGGGATTTAAAATTTGCTATTCTTAAAATTAAACATGCAGTAAAGAGACAAATGAAATAAAAATAATGATTAAATTTATGATTATGTTTGACAAATTTGGAATAATTATTTTTAACACTCGAAATAAATTTGCTTGTTAATAAAAAATAAAATGAAACTCAGCGATGCCTAAGTAAATTAATGGAAAAAAAAATTTTTTTTATATACTCTGTTCTCTCTTTCCTTTTTCTTAAACTTCTAAGAAAAGTAACTCGTCGCGCAATAGCTGAAGCACCAACAGCTGAAATGGAAGTCGATGAACTGACGCTAACATCTTTACTCATCGCCAACTTTCTCATTGTTACACCTTTTTTTCTTGATTTTGAGACTGGCATACGTTTCTCATAAAGCAAAAAAACAACCCTTTATTTCTTTCTACGTAATAAATTAAAATAAGAGAAAACAAAAAAAAAAAAAAAAAATATAAATAAAAAAAAAGAAAAACAATCAATTACCGAAAAATCGGTGGACAATGATAAGAAAAATTAAACAAAAAAAACACCAAAAGCAATTTAAAAAATCAAGAAGATAATTTATGAAAAACGCACATTTTCATGCGTTCAGTCGCCGGCAACAATAGCCAAAATAGCCTAAACAATCAACAATCGACTAATGAAAACGCACTTAGCTCTGCTTGTGCTAAAAATGCAAGCAGCTCCAATGCTGCTCTGAACTCGATCAATGTCGCCGGCGGCAATAACATTAACAGAGATACTGACAATGCGTCTAGCTCTGTACTCCAGCGGTTTCAAGTCAAAAAACGCAAAAGTAAACTACCGTTATCCCCTGTTGACAGCCTCAAATGGCGAATTAATACCAATGAACCATCAAGCAGTGCATAAACAAATAGATTCGCAGTTCTCGCAAGCGCTGCAAATGACGAAATGAACATAGACGTAAATTCCATTCCCATACCACCAGATTCTCAACAACCGTCCAGCCGGCTGCTAGACAGAACAAGGAAAGCGATGCGCAAAAGGCACTGCACAAACCACCGCCAATAGTTCTGTCGGATATCGTGAGTCTACCAGAACTGTGAAGCGATCTGGAACAAGCAAAGGAACTGGACCTGGAAAAATTACAAATCTGATCCTCACAGGGTGGAGTCATACGGCTGTACGCGAAGGACTCGGACTCAGCTACCACGCGCAAATTAGACGAACTGAAAGTGGAATACCACAGCTATCAACTGAATGAGGATAAGCCGTATCGGGAAGTTATCAAAGGGCTGCACCATTCTACTCCCAGTAAAGAAATCATCAGCCACCTAAGCAAGCTTGGGCATGACGTGCTCCACGTGTTTAACCCCAAAAACCGAACCACGGGTGAACAAATAAACCTGTTTTTCATACACCTGAAGCCGGCAAAAACACAACAAACAAGTACACACCATTACGTTGTTATGTAGGCAACGCGTCAGAATTGAGCCTACAAGGAAGGCATCGGTCATCACACAATGCCATCGTTGCCAACTATACGGCCATTCAGCACGATATTGCCACAAAGAGTTCACATGCGCCAAATGAGGTATGAACCATTCTACTAAAGACTGCGACAGGCCTATGGTGGTTCCCGCAACCTGCGCTAACTGCGAGGGCAATCACCCTGCTAATTACAAGGGATGCAAATACTATCAAGAAAACGAGCTACGCATCCAGCATAAAATAGGTAAACCCAAGGCAGCCCAGATAGAACTTAAAGCACAGCCACTCTTCACCACCCATAACGCCCCAACACATATCACAGCGTCAGCCTACCATAAGACAGCAGGCATACCAACATCAACATAATAACACCCAATTCGCTCATTGAGAATTAAACGACACTGAGGCGAAACTCGATGGCCTCCATTACTTCACTAAACAAGATATTCGAGAAATTCGCAGAAATGCAGATTGGCCCTGCTCATCGCGCAATCTTCCTCGACATGACTCCCCTACGCATCCTCATTTGGAACGCCAATGGTGTCTGCAACAAGTTGCAAGAGCTTGAATGCTTCGTGCAGAACTACAACATCGACAGTCTATTGTTGAGTGATACTCAGCTAAAAAGTGATAGGACGCCAAAACTTAATAGGTTCTGCTCTTACTCCGCTAACCACACAGCCGGGAGATTCGAAAAATGTGGGTCAGTCATCATGATCAGAAATAGCCTCAGACATTTCGCAACTACGCCTGTATGCACCGAAAAAGTCCAGCTCACCCGTGCAACCGTCTACACTGATCTAGGGGAAATTGAACTTGGCGCAATCTACTGCCCCCCAGCGTTCAACTGGTCCGAGAACGACTTCGCCACGTTAATGGGTAACTTCAGCCGTAAATTCCTGGTTCGTGGCGACTGGAACGCCAGACATGGACATGGGCATGGAAACATCAACGTACTAGCCACCGACGCTCCCACTTGGTACCCATTTCGCACCAACAACTTGCCCAGCTGCATCGACTTTGCTCTAAATAAGGGTATCCCTCACGTAAAAATCAACATCTGGGAGTGTGCGGACCTAAGCTCGGACCACCTGCCCCTAATCGTGGAGCTTGATACGACCGCAGTGACTTTTTCAACAGTCTTGAGGTTAATCAGCCTTGATACTAATAACGCCATCTTCCAACAAAGCCTCAACGACTCCATCCATCCGAACATGGAAATCACCTCAGGCCAGGATATCGATTTCGCCCTGGAATTATTTTGAACAGCTCAACGAAGCGCTAATTTCCATTTGTTAGAAAACATGGATACCAAAATAGACGCCCCTTTTTGCCTATGGAAAGCTACCAGAAGAATTACTCGTCAAGCTGGTCGGCACGCCCCCATCCTGTCCGCAAATGGTAGCTGGTGTCGCTCAGATGACGAACAGGCCAATACCTTTGCCACGCACCTAGCCGAGCGATTCAGGCCTATCATTACTGCGACCACAGGCGAGGTAACTGAAACAGAGGACCGCTTGACTACACCGCTGCAAATGGACCTCCCTATCGCCCCTATTACCCTTGAGGAGGTGGATAGTGTCATCCGGCGCCTTAAAAAAAACAAGGCCTCCGGCCATGAT
>JBAMBQ010005585.1:0-46923 GCA_037044495.1 Stegana nigrithorax | reverse complement strand
TGCCTTCGCGTTCAACAAGATATTATTTGCCCTTTAGACTAAACACTGCACGATCATCTTTCCTATTGCATGATCCCTTTAATGTTATGTGTTTTGCTTATAACTCGAACTATCATTTATTTTCTAACATAGCCTCTTCCCACACTTTAAAATCTCTTCTTACTTGTAGTTTTAATGTAATTACATAGAATAAGATACTTATTTTAATTTAGACTATTAATAGTCGTATTAATTTTAATTTAGTTTGTTTAATTTTTGTAATTAGTGTTTTTTAATCTATAAGTAAAAATTTGTTAAGTAGATAAAGCAGCTGTTGACCATTTGGTCGTAGCTGTGGAACAGGCACTAGGTCTGGTTTCGTATGTCCTCTTGCTTGGTAGTGCGCTACCACGTCTGCGAAAAAAAAAAAAAAAAAAAAAAACATAACTGCCATAGGAACGATCGGCCAAGAAACAACATTTACTGAGAAAAACTTTTTTGATTTTTAGGATATCGTTACCAATGGACTTAACGATTTAAATTAATATCCAATCATATTCAGAAATATGATAAATATCGGTTTACTATAACATATAACTGCCATAGTAACGATCGTCCAAAAAATGCCTTTTACTAAAAAAAAAAAATTATTTTTTCTTGATATATCCTTACATAATGAATACAAAATATTAAAGCAACATAAAAATATATTCAGTCTTGGATTGGGTACAGGGTTTTCTATAGTCAGTTACGCCCGACTATAGTCCTGCCTTTCTAGTTTATAAGTTATGGGTGAAGTTCAAAATATAGACAAATTTTTAACAAATACCAAAGATTATCCTTTCCTATATCGATAGTCATAACGAATACCATTACATAATTAATACAAAATATTAAAGCAAAAAAAAAAATATTGAATTTTAGATTTGGTACAAGGTATTGTAAAGACGGGTGCGCCCGACTATAGCTCATACCTTTCCAGATATATATAAATTACTTACTTATGTATATGTATATACACTTTATTGAAAATAAGAATTTGGGGTTGACCTTTTTACTAACTATTTGGTAATTTTTTTTTTGTTTTTTTTCAGCTATCAACCTCTACAAATAGCTTCCAATCTATGGGAATCTTCTGAATTTTATAAAGTGGCTTTTATATACTAATAAGAAACTAAGTGAGTTTTGATTTATCAATCCTTACAATTGACTGTCAGTGTCAATTAAACATAACTTCTAAATTTTATTGTGTAACGCAAATTGTTTTTAAACTAATTTCTATGCGTGGATAAACGTGGTCATTGTGCGTCGCAGCCGCAGAATAGAAAAAACAAATACATAAATTATATATAAATATTGTAGTTGAACGATAATATAATCATTTGATGTTAACTGCGTTTAAAGCTTCTAACGTGTCGGTTACATTTTTAACTGGATTCTTTTCATTATTTAGAATCTTTGGTTTTGAGTTATTATTGATTAGCGGTGATGCGATTTAGTATGTCCAAATTCAGTTTGACTATAAAACGCAGCTGATAACAATGAACTTGAATCAACATAGTGGTCCTGGACCACCAGAATCAATAATAAAAGGTGTTTTCGATGCATTGCCATCGTCAACAATAGCGGTAAAATCATCTGAACACAGTGCCGGTATGTGTGCTTATAAAGATGCGGGCGTCGCATGTAGTATGCAAGTCTTAACATCAACATCAAAAGCGACTTCGTTGTCCTCGTTAGATTCTTCATCAGTATTGCCTATAATTCACAACAGTGATAGTTGTAAAAGTAGTGGTGCAGTGTCAAATGGATGTCATAATAATGCCGAGAACAATACACTGATTTCCGATCCTAATGGAATCCTACCTCCGGAACAACAACAATTACAGCATGAATGTCATCAACAATTATTTCAACAGCATCCGTCATTTTTGTCATCATCACGGTATTCACCATCCCATGTTTCACGTACAATATCATCAGATCGATTAGTAACGGGTCCATCATGCAGAGCACTTCGAACTGCAGTTTCAGCTTTATATTCCGTAGATGATTTTGTTAAGGAAAAAATTGGTTCCGGTTTCTTTTCCGAAGTTTACAAGGTAAGTCATCAGTGTTATAATTAAGTTTCGTTACAAAATTAATATTTGACTCTAAAATTGATTTTAGAATGAATCTATTGTATTGTTACTGAAAATTAAGATATAACAGACACCCATAACTGGACACTGTCAGTCACAGAGTTTTTGTCTGGTTGCGGGAATTGACTGGTTATGGAGGAAGTAAAAAATATTTATTTTAAAATTAGTTTTCTTTATTTATATACATACATACTAGTTTTACTCGCTTGCTTTGCTTCGCTTTTATATTTTTAGAATTATATATTATTGCTCATAGTTCTAGGAATCGGCCTAGAGATTCTGGATAATTCTAAAAGTATAAACGCGAAGCAAAGCAAGCGGGTAAAGCTAGTATTTGTATGTATATAAATATATCTCTTACATATGGGGGCGTGGCAGTGCCCACCTTTAATACGCATCTTATTTTCCCTTGTTTCCCTTACATATTTACCAAATTTCATCTATCTACATCAGAAAGATTCATAAATATAACGAATATTGGTTGCCTTTTACATATGGTGGCTTAACACCGGCCACTTTTAATATGCATCTTATTTCTCTCGGTGTCCTTTACATACAGTCTGTCACAAATGAATTTGCACACCGAAAAAAAAATTTAATTTTTCAACTATATACCAAAAAAAAAAAAAAAAAAATTACACTCAGTTCAGGACATATTTTTTTTATTGATTATAATTATTTACAGTTTTTAAAACATAATTGTTAAAAAAAAGTGCAAATGCAATGCATAACAAAAAAAATAACAAAAACAAAAATTATTCCATTTTTCGGATGAGTACTACTGCACTACTTTGTTTTCATTCCTTTTTGCACCAATTCGGTGATGAACCGCACATTCCCCGTGAAGAACTCTCTTTGCTTTGTGCTTTTTTTTTGGAATTTTTTAATAACTTGCTTTTGAATTTTGACTTTGTGGGCATTATGAAGTGATTTAATTTTGTTTAAATAAATATGCCAGGGCAGAAATTATCGTTTGCTGTAGTTTAGTTGGGTAAAAGTATGCAAGATCTCTCAAAAAGTCCCCGCCACAAGATTTGAAATTACGCCTTCACATCAGTTAGTCACTATATCTTTATCTATAACTTTATTTTATCTCATTCTTCCGGAAGCTAAATCTTATAGATAGTTTATCTGTTTTTATAGATATGTCGATAAAAAATTTTTAAATCACTACCGCCTTTAAAGAACTTTCAATTAAAAACTGGTCAAAAACTTTTTTGATTGGTAGTATATCACACTTATCCTTAAAGGAATAGGGTGTGCTAGACATTATTGTCTGACTGTATATACTCGTATAATATGAGTTTTCCTTGTAATTTATGAAAACTGTCAATACTGAATATTATTGTTGTTGAATTTGGTGTGCGCACAAATTTCTTGCTGCAGAAAAATCTTTTGTTTGCTATATATTATGAGTGCATGGTATGAAAAGACGCTGGTTTTCGGTACCGCCTGGTGTTTGTGTGTGCATTTTAAACATTTTAGAAGTTTAAACTGCCAAGGTAGCTTATATTTCTTCGATTTGACAAAATATTCTGCTTTTTCTTAATTATTATGGGTATTTAATTCTGCTTTTTATGTGTGCTTGGTATGAAAAGTCGTTCATCGACCGTACCGTTTGAAATACACGTGTTTGTGTGTGCATGCAGCAAAGAATATGTCATGATTTTGAAATTTTGATTATTAAGAATATATTTTTTGCTTTGTATTACTGCTACTTCTTTATTGTGTGCCTGGTATAAAAAGACAGTCGAATTGAATTTGTGTATGCATTTGAACTGCAACACCTGCAGTATGTGTATACACACACACCTGTAAGCGAATTAATCATGATTTTAGAAGTTTCAATTGTCTAGCTATTTTATTTTTCTCGCTTTTATAAAATAGTGGCTCTGCTTCTTCATTGTTACGGGCATACAAATTCTCAAAGCTGCTTCTTTATGCTTTGGCTGTGTGCATGAAAAAAGATAATGCTGAAAACTATTGCGTGCAAAATACATTTATTGAACAATGGTTATATTATTCAGTTCATATAAAACAAAAATTTGGCATGCAAATTAACATTTTGGTTAATGATTATTTTAAAAAAATATATTTTTGAGCTTCCGGCTCTTTATTTGTGGTTAGATACATGACATGGTCTTTACAAATTCATACCTAAGACTAACTTACATTTTCTATAAGCTACGCTTTTATACGCAAACAAACAAAGAATATTGAATCTATGATTTCACAAATGGTGAAATAATTGCATCACGCAGAAGGCATCTGCAATGATACAGATTCTTTGTCTTTTAATGTAAACAAATCATCTACATTATGAATATGTGCAGAATTGCATTGCGCAGAAGGCGTATACAATGGTCCAGTGTCTTTGTCTTCTTATGTAAACAAAGTATCCGATTGCAGATATTCGAAAGATGCGGCGGCTAGATCAAAGCGCAAGTCGCCGCAGAAATTCTGTTTATAAAATGCATTTAAACCGCATTTAAACGGTGGCGTTAAGTTCCCCCCCTTCTTAGAGTGAATCGTCCCGATTCTCTAGACATTGTGATAAGGTTTGTATGCGTTGATTCAATTCAATAAAGAGTTTATTCTGCTGTCTTTCAGCTTTCCCTTGTTTGATTGCTTTTAATTTTCTTATAATTCTAGGCGAAAAATATATAAGTAAAATTATAATTATAAGTAAGCATAACTTAAATGTTATGTTACTATCTGAAAATGCTATTTGCATTTTGTTTAGCAAATTTATGTTCTTAAACTTCAATTCGGAGTTCGTAGGCTCGTTATATTCTGATACAATAAAATCATTATAATTATTATCTATACTAATTATATAAAATTAAAGACGAAAATTTTGTCACACCTTCAAACAATAATACTGAACCGATTTTAATAATTTTTTTTTTTTAAAATCACATTTATTATTTCCAACTGAGTGGCATACTTACTTTAAAATTTTTTTTTAATTAAATATGTTTTTTTTTAGTATTAAGTTATTACAAATACAATAAATCAATCAACATAAAAACGTTCGTACGTTTACTGCTTATATTTTGTTGTACGACGACTTTGTTGTCTTGCCGAACGAAAAGCCGAAAGAATAGCCGAACTATGCTCACAGAGCAGCGTTTCGTCACTGCTTATAAATATTGTGTTTGTTGTTTTTTTTTTTTTTCCTAGTATAATATAAATTGTTTTATCAGATTCTAATTAGGATATTTGAAGGAATTACTAATTGGACAAAGAAAAAGCATGTGCTCTCTTTTTTTCTCATGCTTTTAACGGGTTTGACAAACGAAGATAACCATCTCACAAACTAGACAGAAAAAAAAGCGAAGCGAAGCGCGCCGGGATTTCTAGTTCTTAATATAATTGGCAATTTTGCCATCAATGTTTTCGTATGTTACATTATTTATTAAAATTGTATCATTAAATGTAATTAAATATGTACCATTTAGTGGTATATTATCTACAGTATTTAAGCCCGTAATTAATATCGCTCCATTTTTTATTATATAAATTTTTTTGTTATTTTCTTTGACTTTTTTACAATGAGCTGTGATATTATTTAATACATTAGTAATACAAGAGGGCTTGTAATTCTTTTTACAATACTTATCATTTAATTCAATACTGTACTTATCTATATTGTAAAATTTATTTTTACAAGTAATTACATTTGGTTCAATTATTAATTTGCCATCTTTTGTGGCAATGGGCCGGGTTTGTATCAGTGTACATTTTCCGGTAATGACAGGGTACTTTATATATATTACCATTAAGTCTTTGTTTTGCACAATTGAAAATGTGCTTGTGTCCAACAAATCTAGTAACGTGAACTTTTCATTCTCTTTGCGAATGATTTGGAGCAATTCTTCTTCGTGTAGAATATTAGGATTAAGGATTCCGGCTTTAGCTAGAATAATTGTCTGTAGTACCTGTTGTAGCTCAAGGACAATAAGTTTAACCCTATGCTTTCTAATTATTGTTTCATGACTACCCCCTGCCATGTTGTTAACTAATGTTGTAAGTTTTTCAATTTCTTTAAACAGTTTAGAATTAGTGGTAAATTGAATATTGTTGTTTTCTACTAAATCATTGATTTTAGCGGATATTGTAGTGAAATCGTCATGATCTGGGGTGCCAGCTATCCATTTCCATATGGTACCTAACTCGTTTATCCCCCTCTTGCTTCTTCTAGGAAGTAATTCTAACAGCAAGGATTTGATCAGATTCAATTCCAATTTTAGCTCGAAGTCGATGAAGTTTTTAGTATTAATGCTAACCTTATTGCCACGGAATTCTGTGAAACGATTACCAGTATAGTTGAAGAATTCTAGCTCTGTTTGACTAATGGTTTTATAGTATGTCAGGTTAGTCACGTGGAAAAGTTCTCCAAAGGCTTCATATACAAGGCAATCACCGTCCTTTATAAGTATATATTCCTCGTCGGAGTAATTGATAATTTCAGCCATTCCCATGGCTATGGATGTTATGACGAGTAACAATATCATATTAGCTGGAAAGATCCGAAATCATTTTTTTATGTTATCCTTGTGGATAATGCGATCTTTTTTAGTAATAATAACCTTATTACCCATATCAGCTTTAACAACTTGTTTTTTATACCTTGGTTGGAGTTTATTTCTTTCTCCATGAATCCTTTTGTAGATTACCTAACCAGTGGTATAATTTTTATCAACTCGGTTCTTATTATGAACCTGTAGCATTTTCTCTTGTGCTACTTTTAACTTTTCCGGTAGGCTTTCGTGGTTTACTTTATTATAAAGCACATCGAAAGGCTTTTCTTTAGTGACCGAATGTATTGTCTGGTTGTATTGTGCTACAGCCCTATAGAGGATTTCGATGCTATTGAGCAATCCATACTCTTCTTTTATACATCTAGCTATCTCTATTACGGTGGAGTGAACTCTTTCCACTTGTCCGTTAGTCACACTGTGCCTTTTTTTTTTTTCTTTTTTTTTTTTCGCAGACGTTGTGGTAGCGCCCTACCAAGCAAGAGGACATACGAAACCAGACCTAGTGCCTGTTCCACAGCTACGACCAAATGGTCAACAGCTGCTTTATCTACTTAACAAATTTTTACTTATAGATTAAAAAACACTAATTACAAAAATTAAACAAACTAAATTAAAATTAATACGACTATTAATAGTCTAAATTAAAATAAGTATCTAATTCTATGTAATTTCATTAAATCTACAGGTAAGAAAAGATTTTAAAGTGTGAGAAGAGGCTATGTTAGAAAATAAATGATAGTTGGAGTTATAAGCCAAACACATAACATAAAAGGGATCATGCAGTAGGAAAGATGATCGTGCAGTGTTTAGTCTAATGGGCAAATAATATCTTGTTGAACGCGAAGGCACGTTAAAATTTATTTTCCCAAGAAGATAAGGAGAATTGACACTGCCGTTAATCAGGTTATGAAGAAAAAGAATACCTAACACGGATCTCCGACTAGCTAAGGTAGGAAGATTAATCAATTTAAGGCGGCAATGGTATGAAGGGAGACGAATTGCAGAATTCCAGTTTAATCCACGCAACGCAAAAAGCAAAAATTGTTTTTGGACAGATTCAATACGGTCAGAATATGTTGTGAGTTGGGGATTCCAAACACATGAAGCATATTCTAAAATCGGACGAACCAAAGAAATGAAAAGCTGCTTGGTGGTATACGGATCATTAAATTCTTTAGACCATCTCTTAATAAAGCCAAGAACACCTCTAGCTTTATTAGTGGTCATGAGAATGTGAGAACTAAAGTTAAGTTTCGGGCTCATCAAAACACCTAAGTCGTTAAATTCATAAACACGTGCTAAAGTAGAACCGTTTAAGGAGTAGGAATACAACCTAGGTTTGCTACGAGTGAAAGACATTACTTTACACTTTTCACAATTAAGGTAAAGAAAATTATCCTTACACCACTTTGAAAGTTGATCGAGGTCTTCTTGAAGAGGATTCTGATGATGAAGTGAATCCAGAGTAAAACAAAGTTTTACATCATCAGCAAACATAAGCACATGAGAATGCTTAATAACCGATGGAAGGTCATTTATGAAAATGTTAAAAAGCAAAGGACCTAAGTGGCTGCCCTGTGGGACACCAGAATGGACATAAATATTTTTAGAAACACAGCCATTAAATAAAACTTTTTGGGACCTACGTCTTAAATAGCTATCAATCCACCTTACAAGTTTAGGCGAAAAGCCAAATCTATCTAATTTGGTAAGAAGCAACGAATGGCAAACACTATCAAATGCTTTACTGAAATCTGTATAAATAACATCTGTCTGACAACAACGGGCAAATCCACTGGAAACAAGTGAAGTGAACTCCAGAAGATTTGTAACTGTTGAACGTTTTTTAGAAAAGCCATGTTGAGATATACTCAAATTCGGAATAATATAATGCTGAAGCTGGTCAGTAATTATATGTTCGAGCAACTTTGGTATTGCGCATAGCTTAGCAATACCTCGGTAGTTTGAAATATCCCTTTTACTACCTTTTTTATGAAGAGGCAAAATGTAGGATTCTTTCCATACCATAGGAAAAGAAAAGGTCGTAAGCGATAAATTGAACAACTTACGAAGAGGAAGAAGTAAAGCGCTAGCACAGTACTTTAAAACACATGCAGGAATACCATCCGGGCCAACAGAAAAAGTGGGTTCAATAGACAATAAATAAGACAGAAGTATTCTTTCATCAATAACAGGGCAATTAATCGGGTAAGAGGCCCCATTACTTGGGTCGGAATAAAAACTACGTGAGACAGAACTATCACTATAGTTATTTTGGAAGAAGCTAGCAAATAAGTTAGAAATATCAGCATTATTACATCCCTCAACATTACCTAGCTTCATAATGGAGGGAAAAGAATTAGACCTGCGTTTTGAATTAATAAAATTATAGAACGACTTAGGATCACGTTTAATATTGAGTTTAACGTTAATTAAATACGAATTATAGTAAGATTTATTCGCGTGATTAAAATTGTAGCGCGAGACAGTATAATTTGCGTAATCAACTGCCAAACCGGTACGTTTAAATTTATTAAAAAGACGATTTTTACGATTTTTTAACCGAATTAAATCGCGAGAAAACCATGCTGGTCTATTTGACTCAGGGAAAACCTTAACTTTAGGAACGCATTTTTTGAAAAATTTTAGTAAAGTTTTATTAAACAACTGCACAGCTTCATCGATATCACCCATGGAATTTAAAGCCGACCAATCAGTATTTAAGAGAAACTGGTTAAGTTTACCAAAATCAGTTTTTCTAAAACAAAAAGATTTATCAGCTTTCCCACTAGGTGAAATCGATGAAGATGTCTTCATAAGAATTTCTAGCTGAAGAGTAGGGTGGTAACTATCTTCAGGGATAGATAACGGATTAGACCTATGCACTGAAAAATGTGTGGCATGATCAGTAAAAACTAAGTCTAGTGTACGATTCATATTATTCTTAATAAAATTTATTTGCTCAAGAGAATCATCTAATATTGCATCAATAAATTTCACGAGAGTCAGGTACAAGGGAATTAGAATGCTCAGAAGGAGACCAAGAGATAAGTGGGAGATTAAAATCACCCATGACTAATAAATGTCAGCGTTGTGGAGAAGAGAGTGGACAAATTTTATAGAGTCCACATGAGCAGTGTAAATTGTATCGTCAGACGAAGGTGGAATATAAGAACAAGTTAAAAATATATTGCAATTATCAACTCGAAACTTTTACACAAAGAAACTCAATGTTATCAGAGAAAGGGGTAAATACTTCATCAGCACATAGGGACGATCTAACAGAAATTAGAACACCACCACCAATTCGCAGATCGATCTCTCCTAAAAGTAACAAAGCTACTATTGAAAATCTCTGAATTAAGGACTTCTGGACGAAACCAGGTTTCAACAAAAACAATAATATCAGAATCAAAAGAAAAGCTTTCAAGAAATAATCTTTTAAGTTTCGAATTAATTCCTCTAACGTTTTGAAATGAAACTAACAAAGTGGATAGTTGAGAATTACCTACTTTTTTTTCTGTTTTGCCGCACTTTTTACGTTTTTTGGCACAGGAACTAAATTAGCTACAATAGGCGGTGCTTTATTCCGATCTTTGTAATCATATTCATGCACAATACAATTACTAGGCCAAAAGTCGGGCTTAAGCAGTTCCGCGAAATAATCGGCCGGAACTATAATTTTAAAGGAAGAGATAGAACGTTTATGTGCAAACTTAAACTTATTAATAATAGGATTAGAAATGGATGGACATTTAGAAACTATGTAATGATTAACATCACATTCCGTAGTGTCCATGGCCAACCAGGAGACAAAGATAGCTTTAGCTAGCCTTGGATCACAAAAGTATATTTCAATGTCCAATCTTTGCATTTGAGACAAATTGGGCTGAGCTAAATCCTGGTTCGTTATCGACAGTTATTCTTTTAGCTTCTGGGAAGGACAAAAGTAATTCCATAACTTTGTCTCCCAAATTTGACTTGTTATCTATTAGCTTCAAAAGAAGATACTTTGAGTAACCGTCGATACATGTAATGAATTTTTGTTTTTCTGCATAGAATATATCGATATGCAGTAGCTCTCCTTCTTTTTGTGGAATTGGAGCTTTTCTTACTGGGACCAATTTAGGATGACGATTGTATTTGTTTTTATTACAAAAAAAAATTTCACAATTTTTTATTAATTCACGCAATTGTTTCCTCATTTCAGGCCAATAGTAATACCTCTGCAATTGCTTCAAGTTTTCATCGTATGAACGATGTGCTCTTACGTGAGTTTGCTCGAGAATAATACATTGGTCTTCCCTGGCAATTACGTCCAAAGGAAACAGTTTTGTATGCAAAAGTTTGTTCGTGAAGGTGACCTTGAGTGGTGTTTGTATTTCATACAAATCCTCGGGCGTACAATATATTGCAGTAGTTAGACCTGGCTGTAGATATTCTTTTAAGATGTATATTCAATGAGGTGCCTGCGGTTGTTAAAAACCTTTAGGCTTTCGTGAATTGTGAACCTATTTTTTGCTATAACAAGTTGCTGTCTGAATAGGTTCAAAGGTTTTTTCGTTCCTGGTATAATCGTCTCTCCACTACTCTCAGCTGAGTGTTGTGTGAGGTTGTCATCATGTGGCTCATTTTCTAGTGACTCATAGGTCAGGTTGTTTAGTTCGATCCAGCAACTACATTTGTTTTACCTTGTTTGTAAATTATTTTCGGAGAAAATTCCTCGATAAACGCATGCCATCGCTTCATTTTATAATTTGGATTTCTATGAGAAATCGCAAACGTTAGAGGCTGATGATCCGTTTGGATCTCAAGGTTGGTAACATCGTGTAGGTAGTTGCGCAAATTCTTTAATGCCCACACTATAGCGTTTAATTCCTTTTCGTTTGCAGCATAGTTACGTTCCGTTTTATTGAGGGTTTTAGACACGAAAGTAATCGGTCGATTCTCTTGTGAAAGTACAGCACTGATCGCTATATTAGAAGCGTCAGTCGTTAAGACAAATTTTTTATTATAATCCGGCTGGATCAATTCTATTTGTGCTGTCAGTTAATGCTTAAGCATGTCGAAGGCGTTTATAGCTTCATCGTCCAAATTTATGGCTATTTTTGGTGAATTTCGCTTGGAAATTTTACCATTTTCTCCTGCAGTCTGTTTAGTAAGGGGTTTAGCTATCTTATCATAATTCCTAATAAACTTTCTGTAATAACCTGTAACTTCTAAGAAACTTTTTAATTGCTTAAAATTCGTTGGTACAGGGTATTGTTGAATAACATCTAATTTTTTTGGATCGGTACGTATTACGCGATGTGAGACCATGTAATCCAGAAATTCTATTTCCCTTAGATGAAATACGGACTTTTCCAGGGAAATTTTCATGTTAGTTTTGCTAAGAATTTCTGTTATGACATTTAAATGAATAAAATGGTCATTTATATTTTCAGAATAAATTATTATGTCATCCACATAGACATATTTTATCCACATATTCCCGAAGTATGTTATCCATTGCTCGCTGGAAAATTTGTGGAGCATTTTTCAAACCGAATGGCATACGTATAAATTCGTATTTACCGTTATTGACGCTAAATGCGTTTTTTTTAATATCATTTTCGCACATTAGGATTTGATGGAATCCTGATTCTAAATCAATTGTCGAAAAATATTTAGCATTGCCTAAGTTTGAAAGTATAATACTGGGATCAGGTATCGGGTACTTGTCTGAAATTGTATGTTCGTTGAGTTTTTTGTAATCCACCACTAATCGTAGCTTTGGTGTTACATCCTTGTTGTATCCCTTTTTAGGGACTACCCAAAGAGGTGAGTTGTAGGGTCTACAGCTGGGTCGGACAATACCATCATGTAATAATCGCTCAATTTCCGAGTTAACAAAAGTGATAATTGATAGAGGATATGGGTATTGTTTACTCCATATTGGAGTATCATTGTCAGTGCGTATTTTAGCACGTATGTCCGTCCTGAATGGTATGTTACAATCAATTCGTAACTCAACCTGTCTATTTTATCCGGTTCGGTTCTGACACTGGAAGTTTTTAACCTACCGCGTGGTCGCAAAGAAGGTGGAGTGTTATTGTCTGTTTGGACAATTGGTGGAGTATCACTTCCTTTGATACTTTCGTTCACCTCGACTATATTATTACAGCCGGTGTCCTCCAAACTTTTCTCGTTAAAATTTTTTATGTACCTATGCATTTCGATGGAATCATCCTGCGCTATGCGTTCAGGAGTCTTTTTTCCTTTGTAGTGTACGTATAAGGAATCATCATTGGGGTTTACCCTATGAATTTTTTCCTTGCCTTTAAGGTTTGCTTCCTTGCTTAAGGCTTCATCCAATTTTTTGGGAAGTGTCGGTTTCACTTTTTCCTATTTTTTCTGAAGTGTCGGTTTCACTTTTTTCAATTTTTTCTTAAGTGTCGATCTCACTTGTTGAGAAATATTTGATCTATTGTCAAATATTGGCTCTTCTCCATTGGCATATTTTAGTGTGCCTTCCTTTACATCAATTGATGCTTGGATAAGTTGGAGAAAATCATATCTTACGAGTAGATCAGCACCGAAGTTTTTTACTTCGTAAAACATGTGATGGTACCCAAATAAATGCACAAAATGGAAATGGGTTATGATTGTGTAACCATTTATGGTTTTTTTTACCGACAATTTTTTCTTATTGTCGTAAATGCTCGCTATAATGTAACTTGCGGTTGCACCTGCATCGATAAGAATTTTTAATTTTTTATCGATTGCGTTGTCCCACCTGTAGATGTACGGGAGACCGACGCTTGGTCTAAAAGATGGTCCTCATTAATATTGTTTATTCTTTAAGCCTTAACCTGCGGTTGTGAACTTTGGCCACTCGCGGTTTGTCTAGGCTGTTCATGTTGAGGCCTTTTTTGTGGTTGTCTTTTCCAACCATTATGTTTCTTGGAGTTGAAACCTTGTTGCTGTGGTCGGACTTGCACCGTCCACTTCCATTGGTTCTGGTTTTGATAGTGAAACATTTTGTAAGTTTTGTTGATTGTTAGTTGCCTTCTTAGGGAACCTCGATAAATTCTGATTGCTCTTTGCCGATTGGCTTCTAGCTCCTGTGAAACATTTGGGAGGTCTTCTGGAGATAATGAGAACATTACATCGCTAAGGGGAGAGTTCAAACCAGTGATGAATACTCTCAAGGCTTTCTTACGATATTCTTCACATAATTGATGCGTAATGAGCTTTTCATTACCATGCATCATTATGGTTTTATTTACTAACAAGATTAACTTTTGGTTAACCAGGTTGTAGTAGTCTAAAACCGATTATTGACCCTGTCTGAGAACACTAAGTTCTTGCTCGATTATGTAAATTGGTCGTTTATCTGAATAAGCGAAATCAAGTCTAGTAATCATGGCATCATAGTTAAAGACAGTGCCATGGTTTGTAAGGGTAGCATTTGCATCACCTACTATTTTATTGCAAAGGATAGTGAGGGCTCCAAAATACTTCCTACTTCCCCGCACATATAGACTCATGCTATTGTTAGCGGCTTCTCTCCAGCTAACATAGTCGTTCGCTTTACCCCCAAATGTTGGTAGGGATCTAATAATTACGAGGCTTTCATTGCACTCGATTGTTTCATTTATTATTTCCTTTTGATATTCTACGACCTGCGAAGTTTGGGTTGCTGCTAAGAATGTTTTTAGTGAATCGATTTCTGACCTAAGTTGTAAAGTATTGGATGCTATTAACCTTGTTATCAGGTCTACTGTCAGACCATTACTCGAACCTACACCGGAATTTTCATTATTTTTTTATTTATTATTTGCGCACGTTAAAGAATTGTACACTATCAATTCTTAAGACTAACTTAAATATTCGATTTAATAAACGAATTATTTTATTAGCTTACTTTAGCTTAATCAGTGATGTCGTCCTTCAATGGATCGGTTGCACCGGTTGTGGGTTGATTTGGTGTTTGGTTTGTCGAGTTCGGTTGTTATTCACTACTTCTTTAGATCAAGTATTCCATCGTAGCATTTCTTAGTTTTGGTTTGTTTTCACGATCATTAGTGGTGATTGATTTAAACTTTCTTAGTTCACAATTTTTATCAATGTGTGCATTACTACCACAAAGGTTGCAGTGGATTGACACTTGACACTGAGTCTTCAGTATTACACCAGTTTTTTATTGCATTAATGACAATATTTGTATTTTCTTTCTTTTTTTAGTCATATTAGCACTACCACTTGGAGTTCACATTTACATTTACCTCTCTTGGTGTACTCAATGTAATTAATTTATTCTGAGGCACTCGCGAAGTCGCGTTTAATTTTTATTGGCGACATTGAAACGCGTTGCCCCACGTTGGGCGCCAATCAACATTTTGGTTGATGATTATTTAAAAAAAATATATTTTTGAGCTTCCGGATCTTTATTTGTGGTTAGATACATGACATGGTCTTTACAAAAATAATACTTAAGACTAACTTACATTTTCTATAAGCTACGCTTTTATACGCAAGCAAACAAAGGAAATTGAATTTATGATTTCACAAATGGTGAAATAATTGCATCACGCAGAAGGCGTCTGCAATGATACAGATTCTTTGTCTTTTAATGTAAACAAATCATCTAATTATGAATATGTGCAGAATTGCATTGCACAGAAGGCGTATACAATGGTCCAGAGTCTTTGTCTTCTTATGTAAACAAAGTATCCGATTGCAGATATTCGAAAGATGCGGCGGCTAGATCAAAGCGCAAGTCGCCGCAGAAATTCTGTTTATAAAATGCATTCAAACCGCATTTAAACGGTGGCGTTAAGTTACACTCAATTGATCTAGCGATCAATCAAAGCACCGGTTCGTTCAGATTGTGGTGCGCAAAATATTAAATGAGGACAATTTACAAATATGAATATTTGGTGGATTTATTTCAATCTTCGACAGGTGTTTGCATTTAATAAATTCAGCAATATGAATGGATAAATATGGAAATCTAAGTATTTTAACATAATTTGTATTAATTTATAATTGAATAATAATTATTAATTTATAATTACAAAATATTGTGCATTAATGGAAACATCTGCAATTACTAAAGATTAATTAGATATTAAATAATCCAAAAATATGCATAAAAAATATCTTGGATATTTAATCCTTTATGCACTACTTATCAAACATCAAAAATGCACCCTAAAATACACAATCTTCACATTAGGCATTAGTACGAGCAGCATTTAAATAGGCAGAAAGGGAAACAATATCATTTGAAATCTCATCAAAAGCGCATACACAAAAAAAAAAAAAATAAATCAAAATAAAGACAAGTAATTTTCATCAAAGCATGCGTGCGAGCAGCACATGCATAGCAAAGAAAAAAACGAAAACTCATAGAGTAGAACATATACTGCCATCTGTCGGAGTTTGACTTCCAACACACGCTGCCCGCCGCTGCCTGATTTTGTCATTTCAATTTAGCAAGCAGTTTGTATGAGATGCGTCTTCTTAGTACATATACATATGTATTCTCTGGCTAGAGTTCGCATAGTATCGTGCACTATCGATACTATCGGTTGTTTCGCACTATTGCGACTATCGATAGTTTATGGGAGACGTAAATTGTTCATCCTAGAATTGTTTTCGTACTGTTGATAAATAATATCAGATTGCACTAATTTTTTAGCGTCTTTGCCATTTCTTCAAATGCGTTTGATTTTGACATCTTGGCAACATTGTTTATTATTTTATTCTGTTCTGTTTGATAAGTTGTGTGTGATGTTTAAAATATGAACAAATTTTTTAATAAAGTTACAAAATATTACTGCAATTCACTTTCATGAAATATTAAATGAAATCGAAAAATCGGTGTTATGAATTTATTTGTAATATTTTATACAAAAGCATAATATTTGTTTTTTTCATTGGCACATCATGTATAACGTGACAGTGAATCACTTAAGTGAGTCACTTAAGTATTTTGCCTATTGGTTTTCATGCAAAAATTTGATTTTGTTGGTTTATAAAATAACAACAATGGGAAAAATAGAAAAAAAATGTTGCTTTTCTGTTAAAGGCATATTTTCACAAGTTAACCCAACTACGGATCATATACGATAATCCGTTAGCTAGCTATTGAGGCGCAATCATTTTCGATCATTTCGATCTCACAAAAGTATTTTGCCTCGCAACAAAGTACACGTGGTTTCCATATTTCCTATGAAATTTGCCTCAATTGCGTGGAAATTATGCATACTGTACTTGCTGCTAAGGCAATAAGTTAATGTTGTGTACAATTTCGATGTGATTGTGCTGCTTTAGTAACTCAAAATGGCTAAAGGAAAAGAAATCAATAATGCTCAGAGAAAAATCCTTTTGTATCTGTATTATCAGGGTAAACTGATCCAATATATTTCTGAAATGTTTTTCCCAAGTCGCCAAACAATAGAAAACACAATTAAATGATCGAAAGAAAATGGTACCATAGAGAATGCAGCCTGTTCTGGCCGCCCTTAAATGCTGACAACACGAATTGATAGGGAAATCCTTAAGGAAAACCGGGAAAACCTACATTTGTCAGCGCCAAAAATTTACGACAAATAATTGACACTCATGCCTACAGTTCTGCGCGATGAAACAGTCCTTAGGGTTCCCAGCTTTATTTAGTTTTGTTTTGTCATCAGGGTATCTTGTTATTTGCCATATTTAACGGAATTTTTTTTTCTCGTTTTGTTTTTAGATATGCGCGATGGGGTGGGTGTCAATATGAATAAGGTTTCAATGATTGTATCGTTGATATAAATAATAGTTTGTTCGATGATTTCAGGTGAGTTGAAGTGGATTTGTGTGTTAAAGGTTTTTCTTATATATTCGCGGAAGGCTTCCCAGTCTGTTTTTTTGTTGTACATTCTGCTGCTAGATTTTATGCTATCGATGCTCGTGTTGTAGTCAATTTGAATGGGTGAGTGATCCGATGACAGGTCAAGTTTCGATTTGATTTGGAGTGAGGTTTCGTTAATGTTACGAGTTATGCAGAAGTCTATTAGGTCTGGTGTTTTATTGGGATCTGCTGGCCAGTAAGTTGGTTCTCCAGTGCTTTAGTGTTTCGCTTTCGTTTTACGCATCGCATTATATAGGTTTTTACCTTTGGTGGTGGTGGTTATTGTGTCTAGGTGGGCTGTAACGTATGAATGTGCTATATTATTATTTCAATAAATACCGTTCCCACACTTTGTGCGGACGATGACTTTAACGTAACTTAATACTTAATGTGAAGGCTAAGCTAATGCATACGCTGAAGACGCGTCTGCATAGCAGCCTAAGCCAAATATGCTACGCTTGCAATTTATGCACAAGCTAAAGCATGCACATCCTATATAATGTGGCTATATTTATTGGTCCAATGTTGACTTTTATTTCAATGATTGTTGATTGTATATGGTCTGTTTTATAGTGGTCAAGTTCTGTATATTTTAACTTCTCTTTTATTAGTATGGCTGCTCCTCCACGTCTTGATCCGCTGGGGTGGTTTGTGGTCAGTAGCTTGTATCCGTGTATTTTTATTCTATGATCGTTAGTCAAGTGTGTTTCCGCTATGAGTGCAATGTCAACAAGATTATCATATAGAAATTGTGTTAGTTCTGGTATGTGGCTGCTTATGCCGTTGGTGTTCCATGCTATAATTCTCAGTTTACTGTCCATGTTGGTTTTTTAGTAAGCTTTGGTTTGGTAAGAGCATTGTTATTAGTTTAGCAAGTTGGTTTAATTGGAGTATTAAGTCTTTTACCATATTTTGTAGTTCTTTTATTTGATTATGTTGTGCTTCAGTTTGATTTTCTTTATTTATTTTGTTTGGCATGTTTGTGTGGGTTTCTTGATCTCGGTTTATGGTAGAATTTATATATGTTGTAGTGTTGGTAGCTTGTTGTTCAGGTTTTGTATTGCCTCTTGCTTGTTGGGCATAGGTTAGTTCTGGTTGCCTTTTTATATTTGGTTGTTATTGTTTGGGTAAATCGTTGGATTTTTAAGGTTTTGTATATCTTACAGCCTTTGTAGTTAGCGGTGTGGTTTCCGCCACATAAAGCGCATTTAGTTTGGCCGTCAGTTTTGGACATTTCACAGATTTTTGTTTCATGTTTTCCCGCGCATTTGACACATATAGAATCTCTAGTACAGAAGTTTTTGGTGTGGCCGTATTTTTGGCAATTATTACATTGTGAGATTTTTCGTTTGAGATGGGGTGGTTCAAATTTAATTATAGTTTGTAATAGGTGCGTTATTTTGTAAATGTCAGCGTTGTTTTTGTGTGTTTTTAGTTCTATGAAGAATATTGGTAGTGGAGCTTTTGTTGTTTTATGTTGTATGTTATATATGTTTGCTATTTCGTGGCCTAGTTCTTGTAATTCCGTCTTTATTTCTGTTACGTCGGTTTCAGGATTTAGGTTTCTTAAAACGACCTTAAAGCCTCGTTCCTCTTTAAGTTTGAAAGTGTGGTATTTTGTTTTTTTTTTCACGTAATAATTTTATAATTTCTCTGTAGTGTTTGGATTCCGAAGTTTGTATTCTTACTTCGTTGTTCGGATAAGACTTCAGGGTAAAGTTTTGGTCTACCGCTTTTTTGAGTGCATTAGTTAGTACACTTATGTTTTCCGCGTCTTGAATGTAAATTGGAGGGGGTTTGCTTATTTTTTGGACATTTTTTATTTGAGATGTGAAATGGTCTTTTGTGACACTGTGCTCGTGTTCTTTGTTAGTGTTTTGAATGTCATCTGTTTCTGATAAAATTTCAAATCTATTTGATGAAACAGTTGTTTTGCTTAGCCAGTATTGTTGTAGTTATGTTTGCGACGAGTCTTGTTGTGTTGTTTGTATTTTAGTAGTGTTTTTGTTTTTCTGTTTTTTGTTAATGTTTGACTATTGTGTGGTTTTTTCTGGAGAGTCGCGGCTTCTTTTAGTTGTTGATTTTGTGTTGTTTTGTAGATTATTTGTAATGTTTTGAGTTTCCACCTGTGTTATTGGAGAGCTTATTGTGTTTGCTGATTTTAGAGATTGTGATGATTCGGTTATGTAGATTGTTGGTGTTGTTGCTGTTTTGGCTGAAGTGATCGGTTTAGTTGTTGTATATGTTGAAGTTGTAGGTGTTGTGTTTAGAGCTACCGAAGTTGTTGCTGAACTTTGTCTAGTTAGTGTTGGTGATGAAGTTGTTGTCGTTATTGTTGCCATTGTTGGTGTTAGTGTTGTTGATGGTGTTGATGTCGTTATCGTTGTTATTGTTGGTGGTATGGGGTTTTGCATTCTGCGTTCCAAGATGGTATAGGAATGGAGCAGGATTTTGCTCGATCTATGTTCTTCAATGCGGGCGATTGACCTTTGGTGGTGGTAACTGTAGGCGACTTTATGGTAAAGTAGCCCACATTCGATAGTGGATTTCGGAGAAAATCATCGATGGTTCGTTGGGAAATGCTAGGTGCATTTTTTAACTCGAAGTGAAGTCGGCAGAATTAATACTTTCCTCCATTTACTTAGAACGCAGTCTTTTCTCGATATGGTTCTGCTAGCGTAATTTGGTGATGTCCTGACTTTAGGTCAAGAGTCGTGAAGTGTTTGGCTTTTCCTAAGCTTGCCAATATCATGGAAACACTCGACATTAGATATTTATCGTCGATAGTTTTCTGATTGAGCTTCCGAAGTCTATTACTAAACGTTTCTTCTTATTGCCCAACTCATCAATTCTTTTTTTGTCGACGACCCAAACAGGGTTATTATAGGGGGACTTAGATGGCCTAATGATGTTATTTGTCAGAAGTTCTTGGACTTCGCTGTTCACGAAATCGGCCACCCCCATGGGGTACGGATACAACTTGGAGTACACCGGTACATTATCATCTGTGCGAATGGTGGCAACAATTGAAGTGTTGTAAGGCAGTAATTCGTTTGAATCTGCAAAAGCCCCAATCCGCTTTTTCATCATTTTTATGAACTCATCTCGTGCGAAAGATGGTACATCGATACTCTCTACTCCTGTGAAATTTACCATTTCACATCCATGAAACTGAATCGTGTCTTGACCACTCTCGTACTCGAGTTTCTTTTCCCTTAGGTTGATGGCTGCATTGACTTGTGTTAACAGGTGGCCTATGATGCCATCAAAAGTTTAAAATTATGGTAGTAGGAAAAATTGCGTAGTGACACCTAGCGTCGGTAGGAGACACTTGTGTCTTACAGTGTTACATCCATGAATGGATTTTACTACGAACGGGGCAACTTCCCTTCTGAGGTACGGTAGCATGGACCTATCCCTTAAAAAATGCAACTGATCGGCTGGGCATCTCTGTGGGTCTTCAGACTCAATCTGGTCCACCGCCGATTCCGCCCTGTCACCATAGCCAAGGTTAATTTGTCTATCGTTTGATTGGGTCATGTTGTTTATCATTTGTTGTCCCTGTATTGAGGTTCCGCTAAAGGGCTGTGACCTACATTGGTTTTGTTGTGGTCTGTATTGACCTTGATTGTTGCCCTGGTATCTAGTCTGCAACCTAATCGGAGATATTGATGGGTCTACCTCCATCTTTTCCACACCCCCTGCATTCTTACTATGGGACTGGTTTGGTCTATCATAATGTTGGCTCTTATTCTGGTTACTCTGAGTGTGACCAGCTCTACCGTCATTTTGTATTGTCTGCTGCTTGCTTTGGAAACGTTGGTTACGCTGCTGGCCCCTTTTTTTAAAATTGTTAATCAAATAAGTAAGGTCACTATGATTTGTTGTATCAGTACAGGAAACCAAAAATTTTAAAAAACCACTGGCACTGATTTCACTTTTTATTAATTCGTGACAACGACACTTTTTGGTTCTTTTATTTAATGAATGTATCTTGAATGAAAGATTTACTTACATGACTTCTTCTACTTAAGAGCTCTCTTTCTTAAAAGATATCCTGTAGCTAGTTATTGTCCGCCGTGATTTTTTTTTATACCCTGTACCAAAAAATGGTAAAGGGTATATTAAAGTTGTGCAAATGTATGTAACGGTCAGAAGGAGGCGTGGCAGACCCCAAAAAGTATATATATTCTTGATCAGCATCGAAAGGCGAGTCGATCTAGCCATGTCCGTCTGTCTGTCTGTCCTTCTGTCCGTACGAACGCACCGATCTCGGAAACGGTTAGACCTACAATCACCAAATTTGGCACGAAGACTTCAAATAGGCATCACAAGTATATTTTATTTTTTTTTTCGATATTCGACCGATAACATATAGCTGCCATAGGAACGATCAGCCGAAAAACCACATTTAGTAACAAAAACCCTTTTGTTTTTATCTTCACCAAATTTTGGATTTAATAGTTTTAGCTAATGTCATTACATTACATCTCTAAATGTTATATATATCGGTTTACTATATCATATAGCTGCCATAAGAACGATCAGCCGAAAACCCATATTAAGTAATAAAAGCCGCTTTATTTTTTAAGGTATTTTTACCAAATTTTGGACTTAATAGTTTTAGCTAATGGCTAATCACATATCTCAATATTATGTATATCGGTTTACTATATCATATAGTTGCCATAGGAACTATCGGCCGAAAAACAACATTTACTGAGAAAAACTTTTTTATTTATAAAGATATCGTTACCAAATTTTGAATTTAATGACTTAAAATAATACACAATCATACCCCCCAATATGGTAAATATCGGTGTAGTATAACATATAGCTGCCATAGGAATGATCTGTCGAAAAATGTCTTTTACTTTTTTTTTCTAGAGATATCCTTACATAATGAATACAAAATATTGAGAAAACAAAAAAAAAAAAAATTCAGTTTTGGATTGGGTACAGGGTTTTCTACAGTAGGTTACGCCCGATTTTAGCCCTACCTTTCTAGTTATTTCTGCCCGCCTGTTTTCCAGGGTTGCCAATCTAAAGTTTTTCTGATTTTTCTATCTTTCACTCAGAAGTCCTGGCAACTCCTAAGCGACCAACACTGTTGCTCTCTCGCTTCAACAATCAGGTCTGATTGTTGTCTCTGTAACTCTGTCTTATCGGATCAGCTGTTATCAGCTGTTACTATATTCATGCCTTTTAAATCGTAAAGTTCCAAAAAGTAGAGTGCTGCCTCTTCCTGACTTATCACATGTCCTCCTATGCGAAATTGGAACATTAGATTGCATCACGTCCTGCTGCAAAACGAATTAAATTCATTACTCATGGCATCTTCGATATTTCAATATTTATTAAATGATCATTGACTTTTTCAGCTCTTTTGTACAAACATCACACACAAGCGCTTGTCGTAATCTTATAATAAACAACAGCAGCCACCCAGTAGCTTGTAGTCTTCTGCGTAAACCTTAACATTTGGCAATCACTTTTATCATTCCACAGTTATCAGGCTCTTGCCACCTATCTTGTGACGCAATGCAACGCAGTGCCACGATCTATTGTTAGATCCACCGTCCTTCACTCACAATGTCACCCATCACTGGCGTGACCTCTGTTGCTTGGATTCAGCCACTGTGAGTGATGTTTCCTGCACCTCTCTAAGGTGGCAGAATTCGTCTTTTGACCGATGTCTTTTTCACAGTCGTCAAGCTCACAAATGAACTCATATGCCACTCGCTTATGTGGCAACCTTCTCAAACTTTCATGTGGATGTCTTTACGTTCGCTTACCATTCAAAGATTTCAACAAATAGCGGTCACCAATCTTATCCTTTACAATCTGAGCTTTGTTTTTGTCAACTGTATACTTTTCATACTGAGCACTTTTAACGATATTTTCTTTAACATTGCTTCATTACAATCAACTTTATTTTCGTCAATTATAGACAACATACCTAAGAGTCTTGAATCTTTACCAATTAAAAGTTCTAGTGGACTGAATCTTGTTACACCATTACTTGTTTAATTCATAGCTTCCTGAACCTCTTGCAATGCATCTTGCCATGATCTGCAATGATTCGATTGGGCAGTCCAAAGAACGATATACCACACTTTAAAGATTTAATGGAATTTTTCCACATCTAAATTTAACGTGTGATACAAGTAAACAAACTTTGTGAATGTATTAATCTGTACTATGATATATTCCTTCAGATCATTCTTGCCACTAAGTTTGCCATCGATATCAACGTGAAATGTATGCCATGGTATATCTATCTGGGATGCAACTCCATTTGTACCTTGTCTGACGAAGGCTTGAATAATTTACAAGCCATACAATTGTTAACAAATATCCTAACATACTTAGACGTGTTCTCAAACCAGTATTGTTTAAAACTTTATTTAACATTTTCTGCCAACCAAAATGCATTACGAGATTAATCACTGAAATTCCCTAGAAATTACAGGTAAACAAAGAGTTTTACAATTTAGCTCTTACCTCATATGTTATTGCTATACTCTCCTGAATTCCATCGCAATTTAATTGTGCTATGATTTCTACTATGTCTGAGTCACGTTGCTGTTCTGCTATTAACCAATTATCGGTTATTGTCGCCAAGTCAATTCTGATTTATTAACAAAAAATCTACATGAGCCATTTGAACTCCCTTTCGATACTCTACACTAACATCAAATCACTATAGGTATGCCCACCATTGATGTACCCTTGGATTCAATTCTGATTTAGTGCGACTTGCTTTCAGTGAATATATAGTAAATTTTCTATCTTGCAGATAATGTCGGAAATTTTTTATAGCACTGTAAACAGCCAGTAACTATAACTATAAGCTATTTAAGACGTAAGTCCCAAAATGTTTTATTTAATGGCTGTGCTTCTATTAATAACTATTTTGGTGTCCGTCAAGGTAGCCACTTACGTCCTTTGCTCTTCAACAATTTCATCAATGACCTTCCATCGGTTAACTTAACTTTAGTAATCACATTCTCATGACTACTAATAAAGCTAGAGGTGTTCTTGGCTTTATTAAGAGATGGTCTAAAGAATTTAATGATCCGTATACCACCAAGCAGCTTTTCATTTCTTTGGTTCGTCCGATTTTAGAATATGCTTCATGTGTTTGGAATCCCCAACTCACAACATATTCTGACCGAATTGAATCTGTCCAAAAACAATTTTTGCTTTTTGCGTTGCGTGGATTAAACTGGAATTCTGCGATTCGCCTTCCTTCATATTATTCCCGCCTTAAATTGATTAATCTTCCTACCTTAGTTAGTCGGAGATCCGTGTTAGGTATACTTGTTTTTTCATAAGCTGATTAATGGAAATGTCAATTCGCCTTGTCTCCTCGGGAAAATAAATTTTAACGTGAAATTTGAAATTGCACAAAATTAAACTATTTTAACAAAAAAAAATTTTCGGAGGGAAATTACCATTTCTTTGAATGTTCACGAGAAACGTTAGTGTGATGGAGTTCACAATATAAAGCGACTATCGATAGTATTTTAAAACCGCATTCGCATTTCTCTCTCAATTCAGTATAAATTTTTTTCCCACGCCGCAAAAGACATAATTTGTCTGTTGCTAATATTACGAACAGTTAAATATGTCATTTGGGTTGCATCCCATGCAATTCAACATTATTATCATTATTATTAATATGTCAACCAACGTGAATGTTTGCAATATTGCAAATAAATACTCCGGCTACAGTACAAGCAGAGAATATATTGGGTATTCGAAAAAGTTCGGTTAGATGGTTCTAAAATTTAATATCCCTGGTAATATTAATTGCATCTGCCAACATTATAGCTTGTTTGAAAGGAAGTTTAATTTTGTTAGAATACATTGTTAAAATCGCTTTATTCTGTGAAAAGTTATCTACGTTTAAAAATGAATGAAAATTCGGAAAATTATTGTTATATTTTGCTTAGCTATTATGTGTTAGAGAGTTAAGAATGTTGCTGAAAAAATTTGTGAAGTTTGCGAAGAAGATGATGGAACTATTTTGATGTTAAACATGCACCTCGCTCTGGTCGACCAAAAGTTGTTGAAATTACGGAAGAAATTGAGCAAGACCGGCATGTAAGCAGCGTGAAAGTTGCTAGAAAACTAGGCATTCATCATTAAACAGTTATCAACCATTTGAAGAAATCTGGATACACAAAGAAGCTCGATGTTTGGGTGCCACACGAATTACCAATGACAAATTTAATGAACCGAATTTCCATTTGCGATTCACTGCCAAAACTCGAACCTTTTCTGAAGCGAATGATTACGGGCAAGGAAAAGTGGATCACAAATCTCAACGAATAAACCAAAGAATTTTCGTAACTACCCACTATACTCAAGTGTAATTAAGCAACTAGTTAACGAGTCGTATATGGCAGCAAACACACTACCCACCATACAAGCACACATGCTCAATCAAGTTGCTAAAAAACTAAAAACGAAGCTAGCTGCCATGAGAAACGAAGCTATAGAAAACTTTTTGCTAAAAGCTGAAACAAACAATCCTGAATGCAATTTTTGGAATGCCATGAAAAACCTCAAACGCCCAGCACACCGTGCTATTCCCATAAAAACATCTGACGGAGACTAGTGTCACAACAACTAGGCAAAAGCTGACGCATTCGTCGATCACTTGCATCATTAGTTCACACCGTTCTCACTTTGCAGCATCATCCGAGAAACAATAGGTCGTGGCTTTAGTAGATAAAGCAAACCCAAAGAATAAATGTGTGGGAATTTTCTTAGACGTGGAAAATACCGCAAGGTACGGTGCTATTACCATTGCTATACAACACATACACAGCCAACATTCCAATATCCAAACAAAAAGCATCGATGATTGCAACATTCGCAGACGACACTGTGCTTCACCACTCACATAAAAACTTGATAACAGCGACAATAGAAATGCAGTCCATATAGTAGGCAAAATGTCCATTTGGTTCTATAAATGGAAAATCAAGATCAACGAACCAAAATCAGTCCAAGTTATCTACACTTCAAGAATGAAGTACCACCCACAAGAACTACAAATCAATCAAATAATCATCCAACAAGCTAACTAGGAAATTTCACATCCAAAAGAGACATGACCAAGTTAAATTAAAATGTAGGCAACTTTATTGGCTTCAATTAACCAATTACTGATTTATTTTTTTACTGACAGCCATAAAGCCAATTTGGACGTTTGGTATACAATTATGGGGCACTGCAAAGCAGATAAACAAAGATCTTATACAAAGGCAACAGACCATAATCCAAAGAATGGTATATCAGAAACGACGACATCCGTCGTGACACTGGAATTCCGACAGTGAACGACGAAGTGTTGAATAAAAGTAGAAGCCACCAAACAAAGTCTCAAACAAACAAAGTCATCAACAATCTTCCGATTGTCGAACTAACATAAACAAGAAGACTAAAAAGGACAAGTCTTGTAAACCGCGGTTACGATAAATAATTAAATGAATTAATAAAAAATTTTATTGAATGATATAAACTCTTTGTAAATTCTATAAATTGTTATTCAATGTTTTACCTAAAAATTAAGTGACATGTAATCATCTCACTCATTATCAGAAACATGTATATATTGTAGATAGAAATTACAAAAACTTTTGGGAAATAAAAAAAAAAATCTTCGTCTGCTTCGTGACTGGTCACTTCCTCAACCAATGGAAGTGTGCTGAAATCATTATGATCTTGAAACCTGGCAAAGCTGAAAACGAAATGTCATCAAACCGCGGTTACGATAAATAATTAAATGAATTAATAAAAAATTTTATTAAATGATATAAACTCTTTGTAAATTCTATAAATTGTTATTCAATGTTTTACCTAAAAATTAAGTGACATGTAATCATCTCACTCATTATCAGAAACATGTATATATTGTAGATAGAAATTACAAAAACTTTTGGGAAATAAAAAGAAAAATCTTCGTCTTCTTCGTGACTGGTCACTTCCTCAACCAATGGAAGTGTGCTGAAATCATTATGATCTTGAAACCTGGCAAAGCTGAAAACGAAATGTCATCGTATCGTCTCATCAGTGGATTGGGTACAGGGTATTCTATAGTCGGGTGCGCCGAATCTACGTACACGATAAAATTAAAGTATAATGTAAAAATTTTAAGACATTAAAATTAAAATATTATTATATTCATATTCGAGTTCATACAAATAATTAGTTAGGATTTTGCCAGCAGTGACCCTTTTTGGGTTTTTCTAATCATTAGAATTGCAGAATCCAATGCACTTGCTGCTAATTATGGATTGCCCAAGGTATATACTATCGAGACTGTCCTGTAAACTATATGTGTTGTTGTATACAACACATATTTTTATTGCTGTTCAAAACACTTTGCTTTGCATTGCTGTAGTATTGCAGGTAACACACACTTTTAAATTAATGTGTATGTGCATATGAACATAAGTGCGAGCAGAAAAGAATATTATTCGGCTGTTTGTTCAGCAAACAACGAAATGTATTATGCACAACAAAAACAACATTGAATGGCAAATAACATTTATTAAATCAAAGCTGTCAAAGCTTTTTCCGAAAAAACAGGCGACCATTTGCTTGGAAGTGCTTCGTGCGCGAGCAACTTTTGTTGGATTTGGCTCATTTTGAAACACCCATATAGTCGACTGCTGTTTACTTTCGGGCTCATACGCGTAAATCCACGATTCATCACCTGACACGATGACATAGACGTGTTTCGAAGCACCGCGATCGTATTTTTGGAGAATTTCTTTCGACCAATCGACACGAGCCTTTTTTTGAGCGATTGACAAATTATGTGGGATCCAACGCGAACTAATTTTTGTGACGGTCAAATATTCATGCAATATTGAATGTATGCTGGTCCCACTAATGCCTAAGGTTGTCTCAATCTCACGATAGGTCACATGACGATCTTGCAATATCAGTTGGCGCACAGCATCAATGGTTTCCGGAACAACAACTGATTTTGGACGACTTTCACGAAATTCGTCTTGGAGTGAACTACGACCTCGGCTGAATTCACCATACCATCGATAAACACTGGTCCTTGATGGACCTTCATCGCCAAAAATTGAATTAAGTTCATCGATTAACTGTTGTTGAGTTAATCCACGTCGAAAGTTGTAAAAAATAATCGCACGAAAATTTTCACGATTTAATTCCATTTTTTGAGCGAGATGAATCTTTTAAGTTACTGTAAACAACACAAATAGCGCTCGTATGTCAAAACGTTCTGAGTACGTATAACCTCAAAAATGTCAAACTTTACGATAGAGCTGGCAGTTGCCAGATTGCAACACTAGGGTTGCCCAATCCCTCGTATTGTTCTTCTTCAAATCCTCTTGGAGTGTTTTTTGCCTTCGGCACACTTCCCGCAGCCGCCCCACTGTTTCTATCGGCACATTGACCAATTCATGCCTAATTTCGGGTCTTAAATTTCGTTTTAAGATTTCCTCCACTTCCTGCTCTGGCAATGGTCTAGCTAAGCCATCCATCAAAACAACAACGGCATCATAGAAGCCTTAGAAATTTTCCCTTTATTTTTGCCTGTTTCGTATCTCGTATCGCCTCACGGATGTCCATGTCCGATCGGCTGTCGTGAAACTGTTTTCTTAAGGCTTGGTACAACATTTGCCCTAGCCTTACCATCGAACAATAAGCTAGCATTGCTGTAGAGAATTGCGAAATTTCCTGCTAACGTTTGATGCGTGAGTGCTTCCACACGATAAAGAAAGTTATCAATGCTAAGGCCCTCAGGATTGACGCTGAATCGCAATTTCCAACCATTTTAAATATGCCCGACTTTGTCTCAATGAAAGGTCTGGTGGCATTTTTCTTGACGTACCTCAGCCAGACGCATCATCCGTTGCCATAAGCTACCTACCAAAATCCGATTTTGTTGGCGCCCCCCAACACCAGTTGATCTGGTTGCTTGCGACTCATTGTCAACTGATGTTCTACGAAAAGATGACATACTGGTTTGCACCAGCTGCGCCACTTGCGCAGACAGCTGAGTCATTAACTCGTTCTGCATAGCTCGCACTGCCTGAACCACTGTGGTGGCTGTTGGGATTTCTTCTGAATCTACAGCCTCACCCTCTAAATGAACTGATGTTATGTGCTACTGCCTCCGCCGAAGTGGACGGCCTTTCAAAACATACTACATTATACTCTGGGCAATTCAGGCTAGACCGCGCATGCATTGTGATGCATGACTTGTGGAATTCATGCCCACATTTGATCTTCATATGCACTTCCGCAGACAAATTCCTCTTGTACAACATACAGTCTAGTGGAAGCTGTGCCATTCATCATCATTCCGCCCCATCATGACTGGTAATGGAAATTATCTGATAAATGCAGCCGCATGAACAAAAATATCAAAGCCAACACAAAACCAAAAAAAAATTTTATTCTACTAGTATTTACTACAAAAAAACTTACCACTTCTAGGACTCACTACAAAATCTTGCTAATACAAAAGCTTAATACAAAAACTTATTACAAAAAAAAAAAACACTACATAAACCTTACTGCGACTAGCACTTACTACATAGAAACTTGTTCTTGCACTAGTTAATGTGAAAAAAAAACTTGTTACTACCCCCTGTTACAAAAAGTCTATTACCACTGGAATTTACTACAAAGAAAACTTCCAGCGTATATATAGTTCTTATTAGAACTTACTACGGAAATTAGTTCTTGTTATAACTTACTAAAAAAAAATGACTGGATCGCTGCTAAGGAAACGTGCAAATTTGGGCAGCTCCGGAAAATATTTCAAATAGAGCAAAGCTCCAAAAAAAAAACTCAACAACATGGCCTTAGTTCAATTGCACAGCCAACCCCTGTTCGAAAACGAAGAAACTCAATACAACTGAAACAGCTCGATTGCAAGAAAACTTGATTAATAGCAGAAAATCAACAAGAAAATTCAAATGCAAGTGAATTGGCTCACTTTGCACAGTCCTAAAGTTGCTCAGAGACAAACAATAAACAAAAATATCTCAATGCAAGTGAATTGACTCAGCATGCACAGTCCTAAAAAATAACGAAATGAACGAAATTAACGATTTTTCAATTTAAGCAAAGAGTTAAAACGCGAGAAATTATCAACCTGAACGAAATTGACGATTTTTTCAACTTCAGCAAAGAGTTAAAGTAAAATTATTAACATGAGCGAAGTTAAAGAAAAATTTCTATGGCGCGAGCAACTCATTACAATTAGGCTTACCTAATGGATCTCACTAAAACGCTCAGCCACAAATGCTAAAAAAAATTTTATTACATCACCGCAAATGCTCACCAGCAAATGCTAAAACTAAACACCGCATAATTGAATTTATCCAATTGTCGCTTAATGTGCTTTATAACTAACGAATCCAAAAAAAAAACTCAGCACAGTTGAATCCATTCATCTGGTACTGCTACAAATGCTCAATAGTACAAACCCACAAATAAAAAAATACTCAAGACAGTTAAATCCACTCAACTGCCGCTGATACAATTGCTCAGAAACAGATGTGCGCAAAAAAAACTCAACACTCAACGACAAATGTACACAAAAAAAAAAAAAATGAAATGACTTATACCACTTTCAAAATTAACTGCATGACTTTATAAATGACTTACACCATAAAGGAAACATTTTTATTAGTAATTAACATTTTATTCAAACTCATTTCATTGTAACCAAGTAAATTATTTATTAGTATTTAGGGAAACCAAGTGTTTGTGAAAAATTGGTGGGATATAGGGTAGTAAACCCACATATCTTTACGTTTTTCTTCTGTTATTGGTCTAATGGTTGTGTATAATGGAAGCAAATCAATATTTTGGTATATTCTAGGTCTTCCTCTTTTAGGTGAGAGGTCTAATACTTTGAATTTGGAATTGTCATCCAAGGAACTTTTACAAAACTTCTTATATGGTGCATTTTTTAGAAATCTGATCCATTGTGTTTTTAGTCAAGACACAGCTTCTACATTGGTGTTTTTCTTTCTATTATTCGATGATTATTTTAGTTGTTTTGTCGAAATGAAATCTTTCTGAGCCATTTGTAATACCAAAAATGGGTTTCTCTTTATACATAATTCTATTAAATTATAATAATGCTCAGGGATGTATAAATAATTCGATTTTTTAATTTTAGTTTCTATCAAACCAAAATCGCGATCATTTGGCCGGATACCATAAATTTATGATCAACTGTTTCAACATTATTATCAGATGACTAAACAATTTTTAACAATATTAAAGCTATGTTAATGTTACGATTTTGTCCTGAGCAGGCATCACTGTAAGCTATGACATGTTTTTGAGTGGTAATGTCCCGAATGTGCTTTAAGATGCAAGACGCAACTTCCTTTGATCCTCTTGAGGCGATTGTTTCATCCCATGTATATTTTAGCATTTTCATTGTGGAAAATATGAAACCCTATGCCAAACTTTGTGAACAGACTTACTTATACCACTATCAAAAAAAACAGTAACTGTATTTTGTTTATCAACCAAAAAATGAACACATTTTATCGAGTTAATTTTCATGGCATGCTGCTAATCTCATCAGATTATGTTATTTTATTAGGATTTGATATGAAAAAGCTGATAAACTAGATTTTTGACTTATACCACTTTCACAATCAAGGGCTCATATATTCCTTCCTCTTTTAACGCATATTTACAATATATATTGCACAAAATTGCTAATACACGTACATTGAAAGCAATGGCAAACGAAATGATACAAGACCAACAAAAATAACAACAACCACAGAGCGAGCAGACAACAACAACGAAGTTAGAGAAATAGCAACAAGACAATAAGTGCGAGCAGAAAAGAATTATCTTCAGCTATTTGGTCAGCAAACAACATTGCTAAGCTATGCGCAATAGCGAAGTTACTGGAACTTATAATCACCGATCAGCTTCAGCATTATATTATTTCGAATTTGAGTATTTCCCAACATGGATTCTCTAAAAAACGATCAACAGTTACAAATCTTCTGAAGTTCACTTCATTTTTTTCCGGTGGATTTGCTCGGTATTGTCAGACGGATGTAATTTATACTGATTTTAGTAAAGCATTTGGTAGTGTTTGCCATTCGTTTCTTCTTACCAAGTTTTATAGATTTGGCTTTTCGCCTAAACTTGTAATGTGGATTGATAGCTTTTTAAGGCGTAGGTCCCAAAAAGTTTTATTTAATGGCTGTGTTACTAAAACTTTTACCGTCTATTCTGGTGTTCCTCAAGGTAGCCACTGAGGTCCATTGCTCTTCAACATTTTCATAAATGGCCTTCTATCGGTTAATTAGCATTCTCATGTGCTTATGTTTGTTGACGATGCAAAACTATGTTTTACTCTGGATTCTCTTCTTAATCAGAGTTTTCTTCAAGAAGACCTCGATCAACTTTCAAAGTGGTGTAACGATAGTTTGCATTATCTAAATTGTGATAAATGTAAAATCATTTTTTTTTTTAACTATATATGTCTTTTATTTAAAATCTGTCCCTATGTGGTACAATCATTAAATTTCTTAATCTAGCCTTAGTTGGTATAGATAGATATATAATATATATATTTTTACGGTATGGTATGTAATATAATGACTTTCTCTCGTATTAAACCTAAGTTGTATTCCTACTCCGTAAATGGTTCTACTTTAGCACGTGTTTATGAATTTCACGACTTAGGTGTTTTGATGAGCCCGAAACTTAACTTTAGTTCTCATATTGTCATGACTACTAATGAAGCTAAATGTATTCTTGGCTTTATTAAAAGTTGATCTAAAGAATTTAATGATCCTTATACCACCAAGCAGCTTTTTACTTCTTTGGTTCGTCCGATTTGAGAATATGCTTCATGTGTTTGGAATCCCCAACTCACTACATATTCTGACCGAATTGAATCTGTTCAAACACAATTTTTGCTCTTTGTTTTGCGTGGATTAAACTGGAATTCTGCAATTCGCCTTCCTTCATACCATTGCCGCCTTAAATTGATTAAACTTCCTACCTTAGCTAGTCGGAGATCCGTGTTAAGTATTGTTTTTTCATAACCTGATAAAAGAATATATCAATTCGATTTGTCTCCTCGGGAAAATAAATTTTAACTTGCCCTTGCGTTCATCAGGATATTATCACAGAGACTGTTAATCATATAGAGGCCGCATCTCATACAAGTTGAAATTTTTGTTCGTGGGCGCTTATAAAGGCGTCCAGAATTCTGTTAGGAGTACCATAGTGCTTTGCTACTCTGACTTTACATTTTCGTTTGATTTGATTGGCCTAGCTCATATAAGTTTTTTTTTTATGGCAACTGCCATTTTGTTCGCATTTCAAGAATGTTGTTGATGTTGAAGTAGATGAGTGTTCAAATTTCTTGCTGCAGACCATCCTATTGCTTGCTAAATTTTATGAGTACCTGGTATGAAAAGGCGCTGGTCGTCGGTACCGCCTGAAATACATGAGTTTGTGTGTGCGTGCAGAAAAGAACTTGTCATGATTTAAAAGTTTTGACTATTTCTACGTCTACAAAATATATTTTTTGCTTTGTACTGCTGCTCTTTATTGTCATATGCACTTCATTCTACTTTTCATGTGTGCCTGGTATAAAAAGGCTGTCGAATTGAATTTGTGTATGTATTTGGACAGTAACACCAGCAGTGTATACACACACAAATAAGCGAATTTGTCATGATTTTAGAAATTTCAATTATCTAGCTATTTTATTTTTCTTGCTTTTTGTAAAAAATCGGCTCTGCTTCTTCATTGTTACGGGCATATAAATTCTCAACGCTGCTTCTTCACGCTTTGGTTGTGTGCTTGAAAAAAGTCAAAGCCAATTAAAATATTTTGCACTAATAATGCATTATTTTTGAAAATGGTTGTGTGCAAAATACATTTATTAAAATATGGTGCAATTATTCAGTTCATATGGAACAAAAGTTGGGCAGGCGTTCAACTGCAGTTTGCAGTTGAATCGAAACACCAGTTCGTTTGGCTTGTAGAGGAGTGCTAGAAACACTTCAATAAGGAAATTGCAGGCTAACTACACAAAGTATGAATAGTTGTTGGAAGATTAATTTTGGTCTTTTACTATTCGCTTCAAATGTGTCAACAGTCAACAACAGTAATACACCATCCCAACTATATTAAATAAAAAAATGCATTCATTGAATTTTAATATCGTCCCAGGCGCACATAAGTACAAATAAACAGAATCAGCAAGAAACGAAAATCATTAGAGCAATTTTGGGCTCCATAGCATTTTGGCGAGGGGAACAAGAATAAGGGAAGTAACACAACACACGAAAAGCGCACACAAAAAAAACACAGTATCAAACGATTATCTCATGTCACATTAGTGTAAGTAGCACATTGTGACGTGCGAGAGGGAGAAACAAATGAAATGCGATCGCATTTAGGCAAGGGGGAAAAATATATGCGGGGAAGAAATAACATTTGCTAAGGAATAAGTCACTGACCGAAAACAAACGACTACCGACTAACGACTAGTTTGAAAACTTAACAGTGGTCGTAACATTGCTCTGGTGCACTATCTATATATAAGTTGTCTCTGATATTATTTGCCCATTAGACTAAACACTGCACGATCATCTTTCCTACTGCATGATCCCTTTTATGTTATGTGTTTGGCTTAAAACTCTAACTATAATTTATTTTCTAACATAGCCACTTCTTACACTTTAAAATCTTTTCTTACTTGTAGATTTCATGAAATTAGATAGAATTAGATACTTATTAAATTTAGACTACTAATAGTCGTATTAATTTTAATTTAGTTTGTTTAATTTCATTAGTGTTTTTTAATCTATAAGTAAATATTTGTTAAGTAGATAAAGCAGCTGTTGACCATTTGGCCGTAGCTGTGGAACAGCCACTAGGTCTGGTTTCGTAAGTCCTCTTGCTTGGTAGTTCGCTACCTTGTGGTCAGCGAAATATAGTTAAAAAAAATAAAAAAAAAACATTAAACATCAGCAAAATTAAATTCAGAAAAAATAGGTTGGCTTTGCCATGTTGCAGCGCGCATTTATAGTTTGACAGTTGCAAATTACTCCGGCAGCTCTGCCTCCAGTTAGAAGTTGTTTTGTCGTTATAAGTTATTGTTTTTTAAATAGAATAACTATAGTTTTTTGCTTATTTAGTTATAAAAGAAGTTAATTACAACTTATTTATTCATAAATTTATGGATATAAATAACCCAAATAAAAGTAAAAAACGCTTATGATTTTATTAACCATTAACCAAACTTTAGATTTGAAGTCGTCATTTAATAATTTAGAAATGAGCTAAATATTATTTTTTTGAATGTAATAAAATTAACACAGTAAAATTCGGTTAGCTGCAAACAATTTTCTGCACATTTTTTGTGCAGCTAAGCGAAGATATTTTAAACCTCGGCGGATATAATGGAAAAAAATTCAAATTCATTAAAGTTCTATATTCAATAAAGTAAAGTTTAAATGTAATGTTCCAGTTTAACATTAAGTATTGAAATAGTAATTTTTGATTTGCTACTCACACACGTTTTTGTTTTTGTTCTTTCAGGCGTCTTTAAACGCGCACAATTTTAATTTTGAAACGTAGAACCAAATGAAAATTATGGATAAATGTCCATAAACAATACGATACGCATATTATAATCGACTTCTATATCTACTATAATCGGTTCCTTCTGCTTGGCACTATCCTTCTTCGCAACGTCGCCAAGTTTCGTGCCGGCCGGCAGCGACTTTTCTAGCGCATAAACGAATTCCTCGAGATTGCCCGAATACTCGTATGCTGCTGCGACTGCCTCAGAGGTGAGTTTGAACTGTGAGACGACTGGGCCCAATTGAGCGGATTGCAATGCATTCGAGAACTGCGAGATAGAAGCTATCTCAAAGCAACTTCCACCCAATGTTGCTTTTGTTGTGGTATTGAGAACTTTAAGAAACTCCAATTCAACGAGTTAATGTGGTTCGTTACTAAAAGCAGAAACAGGGTTGTGTGTTTAAAAAACATACTTATTTCAATGGAATTGAGTAAAGCGAGAGAGATTTCAGTGATGTCGCGTTCGTTGACAGCAAAGTCAGCTGACTTAATGCAGTTAACTTCACTCTCACAGTGAAATTCTGCCGAAGTGCGTGCGTGTTTTGAGCAGATTTGTATTATAATTACCAAAGTACCTTAGACAATGGGCAGAACACGCCAATCGTTTGAAATTGGATCTTTGGTGTTCGCCAAAATGCCTGGTTATAAATGTTGGCCCGGTCGGGTTATTGGAAAACTTCCAAAACACAAAAAGTGCAGGATTAGTTCTTTGGGACCAAAAACACGGGCACCGTTTCAAACTCAAAGATTTATCATTATAATGAAGACAACAAAACAAAATTCATTAATCGCACTTTATTGAAACACAAGCCACATTTCAAGGAAATGAAGATGAATTGGCATCTGTAATAAATTCCACCATGCCGTCAACGTCCGGCGAACAGGAGAATATACTTATATTTTTTTTTGGCCGCAAAACACTACATGAATTTAGAATTAATAAAATGATCGCTCAAGGAAGCATTGACTAAGGCTAATTATTTCCAAGGCTTAATAAAGACGCCGGCAATCATAATATTACTAAACTCAAAGTGTCACTAAATGAGGAAATTTTTTTTTTAAGGATAACAAAGAAATAGAAGGTAACTTAACATTAGTGTTAATACCACAACTCATAAAACTAACTGACGAAAAAGATATACAGGATATGATGAAGAAATACCATAATAATCCTCTCAGCGGAGGACACCAAGGAGTTAGAAGGACATTAAACCAAATTACGGAAAAATCCAAATGGGAAAAAAAGACACAGTACGTGCGAAATTACATTACTCCAACACCAAATAGCGCATTCAACACATTACTTATTGACACTATAGGACCATTACCAACAACGGCCGGTGGTAATGAGTACGCAGTAACACTAATCTGTGATTTAACAAAGTATTTAATCACAATACCAACAAAAAACAAAACGGCGAAATCAGTCGCAAAAGCAATAGTAGACAATTTCATACTAGTCTATGGCCCAATGAAAACGTTACTAACGGACATGGGTCGAGAGTACAAGAACCAATTGCTGGAAGAAATATGTAAACTACTAAAAATCAACAACATAACGTCTACAGCATATCACCATCAAACACCGGAGACAGTGGAAAGAATTCATAGAACATTTAACGAATGCGTAAGATCTTACATATCCATAGATAGAAATGACTAGGATGACTGGATAAAATATTTTACATATTGTTATAATACCACGCCATCCACAGTACATGGATACTGTTCATTCCAGTTTATTTATGGAAAACACCATACAGAATTAGATTTCATAAAGAACTCAGAAATCGACCCTATATACAACATAGAAGCTTACGACAAAGAGTTGAAATTTCGATTACAAAACGCTCATAAACGAGCAAAAGACAGACTTACAAAATTAAAATATAAACAAAAAATTAACTACGATAAAGATACGCATAGCATAGAAGTAGAAATAGGATAATAAAAATAATACAGTAATACAGGATAAGAATATTAAAAAACATAGGATACATAAAGATAGAATAAAAATATAATAATGAATGAATTAATGAATGCGATACATATATAAATAAAACAATAAAAAAAAAAAAAATTTTTAATTTTAAGAATAAATTTAAATATAGTAAATTTATTCTCCAAAACGGTACACCTTGATAAATAAACATAATATGCAAATAAACTTAAATCATAAGACAATTACATCTAAACATCTGATTTATATAAATGATCATCCTTTCGGACCAAGGTATTTTCCCTCAGGCAAAACGGCCACCTAAAATAAGCTCGAGTACTTAACGGGATCAAAAGTTCAAATCAAATATATAAAAGGGCGCCGCTTTGCCTAAGGAAGATAATTAACAAAAGCTTGCTTCCACCAGCACAGAATCGCGCTTTATACCAGCGCAAAACTAATTCGCTTTTATACCAGCGATAAATAAAGTTACTGTATAGTAAGCTTAGCTGTATGGTCAGCGGTGGCTAACTATACTAATTAAATCATTATAAATAAATAAAAAACTAATAAGCCTTACAACTGGCTAATTATAAAACAATATTTGTGTTTTAATAAAAGCATCCCATTTAAAATATTACAGTATTAGCAATACAGTTAGTGCACAGGTGTTTACTACACCCTTGGCTGAATCACTACTAGTTGACAGTATTGTTCTCCTGAGTCTTGATCCTTCAAATAGTGTTCATAGTGCAGTTCAACCAAATTCTGTCATCTTAAATAACGGTCCACTTGAACCTAAACAGTTAGTTGTGATCCCCCAACTAAAGCTGTCTTTATATCTTGGCTAGATCCTGACACTTCAGAAATTGATGTAAATCATTACATTACTTCCAAAGGTCCGTTGATAACCAATATTAGCATAAAGAAATTAAAATTTACTCTCAAAAGGGCGATATCATCTATTAAAATTGTTGTTCCTGTTGATCATCTTCAAAAACTTTTTTGACCAAGTAATTGTATTGTTCATGAATACAACTACAAAGAACGGAAAAAGGCACCATTGGCTGATAATTTTGCTAATAACGTAGTTTCAAAGCAAAAAAACGAAAAAAAGGCAGCAAAGCAAATCAAATAAATTGTTCCCTGCCGTCTACCCTGTTTCTTGTTTTTCAAAAAGTTAGAGGTTTCAACTTGAAGCTTCAACAGTTATACCTTGATAGTTTTTCTTTTGATGCTGACAGTTTTCGTTGAAACTTGGCTCCGCCGGGAGATCTTAAGTTCTGAAGTTCTAAATAGCAACTTGGTGACTTTTAGAAAAGATAGGCCTGATAGCAAAGGTGGTTGTATGCTCATTTCAGTTAGGTCGTCCCTCTGTGCTAATTTAGTGCTAATTCCGTGTCCTGACAACATTGAGTTTCTCTGTGTTAAAATTTCACTTGGTAGCTCCACTTTATTTGTTACTTGTTCTCATATTCCGCCTTCTTTTGTAGAGACAGTTGACTTACTTCATGCAGATTTAGTAAAAACCATTCGTTCCTTTCTTCATAGCACTGACTATTTAATGGTCATGGGAGATTTTAATCTCCCTCTAGTGTCGTGGTCACCTTCTGATCTATCAAATGGTCTTGTACATGCAGCTTCGTGTTTTTTTTATTGATTCAAATCTTGACAATTCACTCGAACAAATTAACTATTAAAAGAATTCTAAAAATCGTATGCTAGACCTGGTTTTTACTGATTGTCCCACTAATGTTTCATTAAGAAGGTCCAGCCTGTTAAATACCCCTGAAAATAGTTATCACCCCACACTTCAGCTGGAGTTTCATTTGAAGTCTCCCACTCTTTGTCAACCCACTAAAAAAGTTGTCAAGACTTTTTGTTTCAAAAAAAAAACAAATTTTGATAGGTTGTGTCTTTTACTTTCAAATACTGATTGGTCAGTTATGAATTCCATTGGCGATATTGAACAGTCTGTCCAGTTTTTATACCCTGTATCAAAAAATGGTAAAGGATATATTAAAGTTGTGCACATGTATGTAACAAGCAGAAAGAGGTTTGGCAGACCCCATAAAGTATATATATATTCTGGATCAGCATCGAAATTCGAGTTGATCTAGCCATGTCCGTCTGTCTGTCTGTCCATCTCTCCGTCTGTCCGTCCGTCTGTATGAACGAACGGATCTCGGAAACGGTAAGACCTACATCCACCAAATTTTGCACGAAGACTCTCCCAATCCATAGGCATAACAAGTTTACTTTATTTATTTTATTTTTATACCCTGTACCAAAAAATGGTGAAGGGTATATTAAAGTTGTGCAAATGTATGTAACAGGCAGAAGGAGGCGTGGCAGACCCCATAAAGTATATATATTCTTGATCAGCGCCGAAAGACGAGTCGATCTAGCCATATCCGTCTGTCCGTATGAACGCACGGATCTCGAAAACGGTAAGACCTACAATTACCAAATTTGGCACGAAGACTCTCTCAACCCATGGACATGACGAGTTTATTTTTTTTTCGATATTCATTCTATAACATATAGCTGCCATAGGAACAATCGGCCGAAAAACCACATTTCCTAACCAAAACCCTTTTGTTTTTTAAGTTATCTTCACCAAATTTTTGATTTATTCGTTCTAGCTAATATCCAATCACATATCTAAATATTATGTATATTGGTTCACTATATTATATAGCTGCCATAGGAAAGATCGGCCGCAAAACAACATGTAATGAAAAAAACTTTTTTGTTTATTAAGATATCGTTACCAAATTTTGACAGTTTCAGGCAGTATCAAATCGTATTCCTGAATATGATAAATATCGGTTAAGTATAACATATAGGAACGATCAGCCGAAAAATGGCTTTTACTAAAGAAAAAAAATTTTTTTTTCGGATTGGGTACAGGGTTTTCTATAGTCGGTTACGCCCGACTATAGCCCTGCCTTTCTAGTTTTGTCATGCGAAGTCGGCACACAGTTTATATGAGATGCGCCTTCTTAGTATAGATATTCTCTGGTAACAGCATAAAAATTTTTTCAACAGATGGCATATGCAAATCACATTTAATGTCATTAAGGTGCACAAAAAGTCAAAATTGATCAGCAGCTTTGTTAAAAATTCCAAGAAAAGCACAAAGCAAAGAACATTCTTAACAGAAATTGTACCATTCAACGTTGATTTTGTTCAAATGGATTAAAAACAAAGTTGACAAAATGCGTTTTGGGTACTAAAAAAATTGAAAAACTTTTTGTTATTTTTTTGTTTGCTTCTTATTAATAAACTACGCGATTTTTTTCTGTCTAAGTTGAAAGCATGAGAAAAAACTAGAAAGGCCCTGTACCCAATCCATAACTGAATATATTTTTTCGTTGCTTTAATATTTTTAATTCTAACGTAAGGATATCTGAAGAAAAAAAAATTTGTTTTTTAGTAAAAGGCATTTTTGGGCCGATCGTTCCTATGGCAGCTGTATGTTATAGTAAACTGATATTTATCATATTCGGGAATATGATTGTACATTACTTAAAATAATTATATCCAAAATTTGGTAACGATATATTAATAACCAAAAAAGTTTTTCTGAGTAAATGTGGTTTTTCGGCCGATGGTTCCTATGGCAGCTATATGATATAGAAACCCGATATACATAACAATGAGATATGTGATTAGGCATTAGCTAGAACTAATAAATACAAAATTTGGTAACGTGCCAAATTTGGTAATTTTAGATCTTACCGTTTTCGAGAGCCGTGCGTTCATACAGACAGACAGACAGACAGACAGACGGACATGGCTAGCTCGAATCGCTCGTTACATACATTTGCACAACTTTAATATACTCTTTACCATTTTTTGGTACTGGGTATAAAAAGGATATTTAATTTAAAAAAATTGAAAAATTAAGTATGCCACTCAAATGTTTATTGCACAAATGTGATTTAAAAAAAATTTTTTTCAAATCGGTTCTGTATATTTTGTGTGGAAGCGTTACAAAAATTCCGTGTTTTATTTTATATAATTAGTATAGATATATATTTGAATTTCCTCTTTTCTTATTTCTCTGATTTTTGTGAAGCAGTTTAAAAGCTTCAACAGATGTACATTTAATTTTCAATAATATGCTTATTTATAGTCTTATGTATGCCTTTATATTAAATTTGTTATCGAATTTATTTTAGTTATTTTACAGAGTAGTTTATTTATTTTTTTTTTATTAATTGTTTATAAAACCAGTGTTAATTCTTCTTCAGATTAGAATATTGAATAAATCCAAAAACCGGAATTTTTAATTTATTTATAATATTTAAAAGCAAATACACATAAATAAGGAAAAAATTTTAATGTGCTTTTTTAATGCATAAAAAAATGACTGAAAATAACATACATATTAAAATTAACTGGCGTTTCAAAATGCATTTTCAGTTTAGACAAAGATAAGTTTGTTTTCTTTTTAATTTTACTTGTTATTTAATTGGTTACTTCTCTAAAACGGCTTGCCTCGGCATAATCCCTTGGATCTGAAAAGTTCCTTTCTGGTTTAATGAGAACATCTTTGTGATCCATGTCGAATTCTCCGCTCCAAGTGGTTGGTAATACAGTTTGATCAGAATTATACTTAAAATAATCCTGGTCGTCGGAACGATTTCGTTCGGGTTTAGTTCGAGATTCGCCACTTTTTACAAAAGTGCCATCCCAAGCGGTGGGTAATACAATTGGTTCTGTATTATAACCATAAAAATTTGATGTATTGGTAACGTTTTGATTATGACGACGCACTCTTGAAACATTATTTGTGGTGCCAGGCGCGTATAAAAATTTTCCATTCCAACCTTCACATTTAGTTGGTATATAATCGTTTTTCTTCTTAAACGACATTTTGTTGTCAAAAGTAATATGTAGATTATCCGACAATTTAAGACTGCTCTGTTGCAAAATCTGAACGTAAATGAGGTACCAGCTTCAAGTTGATATTTTTCAAATATGATTTCACTTGATTCAAAACACTCTTAGTTGCTTGACTGCCTTTATTTGTAAGTGTATATGGGTAAATTCATATTTATGTAAGCATACCTATAGAAAGCTACAACAACTAATCATCAATCGTTATGTGTTTTCGTTTTAAAACTCCTACACACTCTGATATCGTAAAGTCGCTTTGTTGCCTTATAAGCCGAAAGCTCTAAACAAAAATAAATATGTGCATATGTATGTTAATTTAAGAAATTGCTTTAACCAAATCCAGCGTATTGAAATAAATAAACATGCAATTAAGGAAGTGATTCATTTTTTATAATTTGTTACTGTTTGCTTTGCGCTTTGATTTAGTGCTAGTGAACAGTTTGAATTAAATTGCGGATTGGAATAAACGTAAATAGAACATAAAAAAAATGTTTCTTGTAATTACAGATTCTTTTTTTTTTTTTTTTATTGATTAGGCGTTAATCAGCATATCATATTGTGCTATGAGACACCTGGTGTAGTTGTGTTTCTAGGTTTAAACATAATTAACATAAAATAACAATAACAAGGGCCGAAGCCAGATTCTACCAAAAAAAAATATTTAAATTACATTTTAACTTTAAATAAACTTGGGCAAACATCTTCAAAAGAAAGTTACTTTTGTTGTCAATATATGGAAAATGTTGAAAAATTTGTGCATAAAATCGGCAGTAATTATCAGAATATCACATTCAGTTAGTGTCAGCTTGTTTGATTCAGGCCAAAAATAAAACAGTAGAATTTGCTTAGTTGCCTTCATTACTTTATACGGTCTTGCGAGGTAACTATGCGAATAAGGCAGGCAACTCAGTCTTTTTATACCATGTACAAAAAATTATAAAGGGTATATCAATGTTGTGCAAATATATGTAATAGGCAGAAAGACGCGTGGAAGATCTCACAAAATATATAAATCCTTTTGATTTTCAAGTTATCGTTACTAAATTTCGAATTTAATATTTCTAGACAATGCTCCACCATATATCTGAATATTATGTATATCGGTAGACTATATCATGTAGTTGACATAGAGACTATCGGACGTATAAAAAATTTTACTGAGAGAAACTTCTTTGTGTATTGAGATTTCGTTACCAAATTTATGATTTAATAATTTATGATAATAACCAGCCATATATCTGAATATATTAAATATCGGTTTACTATAACATATAGCTGATAAAAGAACTGTAGTGAGTTTAATAAAACAATTCACTTTATGCTTTATTTTAGCCGGTCGATGGACTTTATTTGTTGTTTATAATACTTGGCTCGCTAGTTTATAAGCGAAAAAAGGAGTACCATCGCATACAATATAATTACTAATTACAACATATAATTACTAATTCATTTCAAAATTCTACTCTACAAATTGAAGTTCTTCTCAACATGGTTTTCAAAAAAACGTTCTACTGTTACAAATCTCTTAGATTTTGCTTCTTTTGTTTTTCGTGGTTTTGCCTTAGGTTGAAAAACGAATTTTGTCTACACGAACTTTAGTAAAGCTATTGATAGTGTCTGCCATTTATTGTATTAGGAAAGCTTTAGAAGTTTGGCCTTTTCCTCAGTCTTGTACGAAGGATTGACAGCTACTTAAACTCTAGGATCCAAAAAGTTAAGTTTAATGGCTCTGTCCCTGAAAATATTTTTGATTACTCTGGGGTCCCTCAGTTATTAAGCATTCTCATGTTCTTATGTTCGTTGATTATGTAAAACTATGTTTTACTCGTGATCAACTTTCCAAATAGTGAAATGATAATTTTTTTTTACCTAAATACTAAGTAATGTCTTTTAATCGTAGTATACCCTCGTTATTTTCCTACTACATAAATGACTCTACTTTAGCGCCGTTCAAGTGTTATGTAATCTAATTTTTTAGCATTATTACAGGCTCGGCAGCCCGTAAGCAACTAAACCCTCTGCGCTTGTATTTACTCTGCGCAGTAAACGATGACGTCATCGGTGGTCGGTATCGGCTTTCCCAACAGAATTTGCACCGAAACCATCAGCATCCAGCAGATAGACATAAGTATGGAAGTAATTTTCGGGAGGTGATATTCTAAAAGAGAATATATTAGGCTTAAACTTAAAATTAAATTTGAAGACATCACTGTCACCATTAGTCGAAAGCTTGAGTTTACCCAAGGTATAGCTTTTGACATCGACCTCTGTCCGCAATAAGACTTGATACAAATACGGATTTCCCAGATACAACGCCTGAAATAGCTTTGGAGGTAGTAAGTCGAAAGAAAGCACAGTGGTTTTGCTCAATAGGGCAATAAATACCAGATGCCAAAACATCAGAAGCGGCGAAATCAACGCTTGGTGTAGTCGCAATCAATGCAGCAGGAATATCATTGACTGAAACATCAAAATTAGAAGAAGAAGCCCAAGATACTGCTGTAGAGTTAGCGTTTACGATGGAGTTAGTTTGACCAGAGAATATAAAGTTATAGGAAGACGCATCTCATACAAACTAAATTTCAAGTTCCAATCAGGCAGCGGCGAGAGCAAAATTTAGAAATCTCTTCTAATTTACTCTTTCTGTTATTGTTTTCCCTTTCATATCTACACATGTGCTGCTCGCACACATGCTTCTTATGACAATTGCTTGATTTTACTTTGATTTTGGATTTCGTGCTTTGTGTGTGCAACTTTCAAATGTTTTTTGTTCATGTTGGCTCCTTTTCGTTACCTTGTGCTGCTCGCCATAATGCTAAGTGTGAAGTTTTATTTATTATAGGCTGGATTTTTGATAATTCATCAATGAATGCTAAACTATCGAAGACATTTTTGATAGTTATATAAAATATTTTATGTGTTAGATTTAATTAAATTGCCATATTCATTAATTCATATTGCATAGTGAAAGACCAAAATAAATCGTCCATCAACTATTCATAATTTGCGTAGTCGGCTGAATTTGTCTTCATTTAACATTTTGTGCACTCCACTACAATCTTTGGCATTTTCACCAATAATGAATGATTACTGCATAATATTCTATGTAGCTTTGACTTTTTTCATGCACACAGCCAAAACGTGAAGAAACAGAGCCAATATTTTATAAAAAGCGAGAAAAATACAATAGCTAGACCGCTGAAACTTCTAAAATCATGATATATTCGCTTATTAGTGTGTGTGTATACACATACTGTAGGTGTTGCTGTTCAAATGTGTACAAAAATTCAATTCGACTGTCTTTTTATACCAGGCACGCATGAAAAGCAGAATGAAATGCCTAGGACAATAAAGAAGCAGCAGTAACACAAAGCCAAAAATATAATATGTAGACGAAGAAATAATCAAAACTTTAAAATCCTGACAAATTGTTTTCTGTATTTCAGACGGTACCGTCGAACAGCGACTTTTCATACCAGGCACTCATATAACATAGCAAGCAAAAGAATTGTCTGCAGGATGAAATTTGCGCACACATCAAATTCAACAATAACAACACTCCTGCATTGTCCAAAAAATGGCAATAGCCACGCACATGACAACTAGAAAAAAATGAGCAATAACAAATATGCGCAATCGGCTAGCCCAACAACTACAATAATATGAAAACAAAAAATCCTCGTCATCAAAGCAAAAGTCAAACAATTAATAAGAGTGACTCCACGTGCAGGTCTCTTGATACTTAAAAAGTCTCTTGAAACTCAAATTAAAACAGTATATCAAATAATTAAAACAGTATACCAAATATAATCTGCCGATAGAGGGCTGGGTCGTCATATGCCGACCCACGTATAAATATTTTTTAAAAATCCATCA
>JBAMBQ010005576.1:0-109467 GCA_037044495.1 Stegana nigrithorax | reverse complement strand
CTTCAATTTGGTCTCCAATTTAACCATGAATCGTCTTACATACGAACAACGCTTGCAAATTATTGAATTTTATTATCAAAATGCGTGCTCTGTTCAGAAAGTTCATCGCGCGCTTCTTCCATTTCCGACGAAGCTCATTTTTGGCTCAATGGGTACGTAAATAAGCAGAATTGTCGATTTTGGAGTGAATATCAGCCAGAAGCATTGCAAAAGCTACCAATGCATCCAAAAAAAGTCACAGTTTGGTGCGGTTTATGGGCTGGTGGCATCATTGGACCGTACTTCTTCAAAGATGATGCGAATCGTAACGTAACTGTGAATGGTGAGCGCTACCGTGAGATGATATCCAACTTTTTTTTGCCCAAAATGCAAGAGCTTGACTTGCATGACATGTGGTTTCAACAAGACGGTGCCACATGCCACACAGCACGCGCAACAATGGACTTATTGAGAGGCGAGTTCGGTGAACATTTTATTTCACGTTCGGGACCGGTCAATTGGCCGCCTAGATCGTGCGATTTAACGCCTTTAGACTATTTTTTGTGGGGCTATGATTAAGCTCATGTCTATACAGACAAGCCCGCTTCAATTGACGCATTGGAAGACAACATTGAAGCATTTATTCGTGAGATACCGGCCGAAATGTTGGAAAGAGTATGCCTAAATTGGACTAGCGGATGGACCATTTGAGGCGCAGTCAAGGTCAACATTTGCATGAAATAATCTTCAAACATTAAATGATATGGACAGTACTATCGATTCAAATAAAGATTTCATTGATTTTTCTGAATTTTATGAGTTTTTTTTTTAAAAACTTTCCTATAGCTTTCAAAATATCACCCTATACATGAAATACATGTTTTACTAGGAAATTTTCAAGTCTTAAATCGGTTGCGACTTTTTCTATGCTGTGAATGCTTGTAATTTTTGAAGTGTTTAGTGTAGTTTTTATTAATTGTCCGTACCTGTATCATCTAGAAATGTTGATATCCCGTTGTTAAGTGCTGATCTAGTTTTGACATATTGTAATAAGTAATTTGTAAGGGGATTTTATTATTTGCCGATAAATGAAAAGGCATTGATGTTTGTTATTATTTTATATTTATTTATATTTACAGGACTTATAGCCACCGTTGATACGTTCAATTAGGCTTATCCTTATTTATATTATTGTTAGTACAAAGCAATTAGGCTCGCTGTTGGTAAGCGATTATTAGTGCGCTGCTGGTAAGCGCTAGGAAGTGATTGAAATTCCTAGGCAAGACAGGGCCTTTTTATAGTCGTAAGTTCAAACTTTAGATCCCGTTAGGATTCTTTGGCTGAGCTTTAGGTTGCCTGTCTTGCCTGTGAAAAATCCCTTGGTCCGAAAGGGTGACCAGGTTTTACAAACTTATGTCCTAATTATATTAATTATATTTAAATAATCTTATATGCTAATTTATCACTACATCTTCCCCTTTTTTTGAATAAATTTTAAATGAATTTATTTAACTTATTGAATTTATTCACTTAATGTTTATAAGGAGCAATAATTTGAAACAAATTAGTTTGTCTTATTTTTTTTTTTTTTGTTTATTTATATTTGTATATAGCTTTCATTATTTCTTTAGTTTTATCCTATCTTTATGTATTTTATTTTTTTTATTTTTGTCTTGTATTATTATATTATTTTTATCATCTATTTCTATTACTCTGTATGGGCCCTTATAAATACTATCTAACTTATGTGCACTATCATGTTTTACGTATACTAGGTCTCCTATTGCTATTGATAAGCTACTTGAATTTTTGTCATAGTTTAATTTTTGTTTATGTTTTGATCTCATAAGTATTTCTTTTGCTCGTCTATGAGCGTTTTGGAGTCTAAATTTCAATTCTTTGTCGTATGCCTCTATATTATAAATTGGGTCAATATCTGAATTCTGTAGGAAGTCTAATTCTATTGGGTGTTTTCCATAAATTAACTGGAATGGACAGTATCCATGTGCTGTGGATGGCGTGGTGTTATAACAATACGTGAAGTATTTTATCCACTCATCCCAATCATTTCTATCTATGGATATGTACGATCTAATATATTCGTTAAATGTCCTATGAACTCTTTCAACTGTACCTAATGTTTGGTGGTGATAGGCTGTGGACGTTATATTCTTTATTTTTAATAATTTACATATCTCTTCGAGCAATTGGTTTTTGTATTCTAACCCCATGTCAGTTAGTAATGTTTTCATTGGACCATATACTAATACAAAGTTGTCTACTATTGCTTTTGCGATGGTCTTAGCTGTTTTGTTTTTGGTTGGTATCGTGATTAAATATTTTGTTAAGTCACATACTATTGTTACTGCGTACTCATTACCTTCGGCCGTTTTCGGTAATGGTCCTATAGTGTCAATAAGTACTGTGCTAAATGCAACGTTTGGTGTTGGAGTTATGACCATAGGATGTTTTGGATTCCGTATTATTTTATTCTTGGTACATGATTCACAATTTTTGATGTAATTACGCACATACTGTGTCATGTTTTTCCATTTGTATTTTTCTGTAATTTTGTTTAATGTTCTTCTTACTCCTTGGTGTCCTCCGGTGATGGGATTGTCATGGTATTTTTTCATAATATCCGTTATTTCTATTTCGTTTGTTATGTTTATTAATTTTGGTACTAACACTAATGTTAAGTTACCTGTTAGTTTTTCGTTACCCTTTTCTTTAAATTTTTCTATACTTGTATATTTAAAAATTTCATCGTTAGTTGACACTTTGAGTTTATCAATGTTATAATTGCCGGCTTCTTTACTAAGCCTCGGAAATAATTGTCCTAAGTCAATGTTTCCTTGAGCGATCATGTTATTGATTTTAAATTCATGGAGTGTCATACGTCCTTTTTTGAATTTTATTTTGTTTCCATTTAATGTTAACTCTGTTAACTTTTTATATTCTTTCTTCTGAAGCGCTTCATATATTTTGGGTATTTTTACTTTTTCTTGTTTCATTTCGTTTATCATATCTTTGTTTTGCAATTTCTTTGCTTGTTGCCTTGTTATAATGTTAATGTTTTTTATATCTTTAAAATCTAATCTGGACAATGCGTCTGCGGAACAATTGTTTTTACCCCTCAAGTATTCAATTTCGAAATCGTATTCCTCTAGATCTAGCCTTATTCTTGTTAATTTTGATGATGGGTTTTTTAATGAAAATAAATAGGTCAAAGGTCTATGGTCACTTCTTACTAGGAATTTTTTACCATATATATAAGGTCTGAAATATTTTATAGCCCAGTGTATTGCAGTTAGCTCCTGCTCTATTGTCGACTTGTTGCTTTCTCCTTTTGTAAATGCTCTAGATGCATATGAAATAGGGAGTTGCATGCCATTATGTTCTTGGCTTAATACAGCACCGCACGCATGCTTACTTGCGTCGGTGGTGATGCAAAATTTTTTATGAAAGTCTGGATATTTTAAAATTTTAGGACTTATTAATTGACTTTTAAGGTATTGAAAGGCGTTCTCACATTCTTGTGTCCATTCGAATGGAACGTTTTTTCTACTAAGTTTTGTTATGTGCCGCGATGATTCTGCGAAATTTGGTATAAATCGCCTGTAGTAATTACAAAAGGCTATGAAGCGTTTTGCCTCATCTCCATTTTGTGGTGTTGGATAATTTTTAATTATACTAAATTTATTATCGTCCGGCAATATGCCTTGATCTGTGCACTTGTGTCCTAAAAACGTGACTTCATGGCTAAAAAATATGCATTTGTCGGGATGTAGTTTTAGATTATATTTTCTACATATTTGAAATATCTCTTTTAAATTGGATATCATATGGTTTTCGGAGCAACCTACGACTACTAAGTCGTCCATATAAAGAAATGCTTTTTCGGGTGTTAAGCCTGAAAATGCCAATGACATCATTCGTTGGAATGAGTTTGGGGCAATTTTAATGCCATATGGTAACCTTTTGAATCTATAAGATCCCATATCAGTTGAGAATGAGGTTATATCCCTTGAATCCTTATCTAATTTTATCTGATGAAACCCTGACGTTAGGTCGAGGCACGAGAAAAACCTCGCCCGTCCTAATTGGTCAAGAATATCATCGATTCTAGGCAGGGGAAATTTGTCTGCTATTAATTTTTTATTGATTTGCCTATAATCAACTACTAATCTCCATCGTTTGGTATCTGTGCCAGGTAGTGATTTTTTGGGTACGAGTAAAATTGGGCTGTTGTAAGGTGATGTTGAGGGTTCTATTATATCGTCTGTAATTAACTTGTCAATCTGTTTATGTATTTCATCTTTTTGGCTATGCGGTAATCTATAATTTTTTATGTATGTCGGTTCATCTGATGTTAGTTTAAGTTTCTGCGTGTAAAAGTTATTGACGCTGATTTTTTCTGTTTCAAGAGCAAATATATCAATGTATTTACTGCATAAAGATTTTAGTTTATTATGTACAAATGGTGGAAAATTGTTTTCTAATTTTTGTAATTTTGTTTTTGAATTATCTGTTGAATCTGTTTTATTTGTTTGTTTTATTATATCAAAATCTTTTAAATCTTCGGTTTTAATGTTTACTTTATTTATTACTACGTCATTGTTTGTTGTGTTTATAACTCTTACATATGAATTTGATTTGTTGACTATTGTGTTTGCTATAAATATTCCTGTTCTTAATTCTTGATTTGGTACTACAAGGTGAGTTCGAAAGTAAACAGGACTTTTTGAATCTAGCGCCCTCTAGTGGCGCCATCTATATGTCAACTGGTGCGTTAGAATCTGCTATCGTTTATCGACTTCCAGTAAAAATTTCATGACATTTCATCTATTGGAAGTGAGGTTATTGCGTTTTAAGTGTCAGTATGTTTTTGTCATCGGTGCGAAAATGAGCTTCGAACAAAGAGCCAACATAAAATTTTGTTTTAAAATTGGTAAAACTTTTACCGAAACGTTTCAATTGATGAAACAAGTTTATGGCGATGATTGCCTATCCCGTAGCAGAGTGCACGAGTGGTTTCAACGTTTTCAAAGTGGTCGTGAGGACATAAATGACGATGAACATGTGGGCCAACCAAAATCCGTGATCACCGAAAATTCCATCGAAACTGTGCGTGAATTCATAAAAAATCAGCCGAAATCATCATTGAAATTCATGGAAATAGAATTGAACATCTCCAAAACATCGATTTATCGCATTTTGACCGAACATTTGGGCTTACAAAAGGTGTGTGCACGGTTTGTTCCGCACAAATTGACTGACGTCCAAAAATTGCTCAGAATTCAACATTCGAAGGACATCATTAAAGAGGCAAAAAAAGACCCGGACTTCCTTTACAAGATTGTGACTGGAGACGAAACGTGGTGTTTTCAATATGATCCCGAAACGAAACGCCAGAGTGCTGAATGGAAGGCGCCGGACGAGCCGAAACCCAAAAAATCGCGCCTGGAGAAGTCAAAAGTGAAGACAATGCTGATTTGTTTTTATGATTCCAAGGGTATTGTCCACAAAGAATTTGTTCCACCCGGCCAAAACGTTAATGCGGTATTCTACCTTGGAGTTTTGAAGCGTTTGGTGCGCCGTATTCGACGTGTTCGGCCCGAATATCGCGAAGATGGAAGTTGGCGTTTGTTGCACGATAATGCGCCGTCTCATCGATCGACGCTTGTGTCCGACTATTTGACCAAAAATCACATTTTAACCATCAACCACTCCCCGTATTCACCTGATATGGCACCGTGCGACTTCTACTTTTTCGGAAAAATGCATTTGCCGATGAAAGGAAAGCGTTATGCAGACGTAGAGGCCATTCAAAAGGCTTGCACCGGCATACTGGCGGCCATACCGGGCAACGAGCTAAAACACTCGTTCGACATGCTTTTGGACCGTGCAAAACGCTGTATTAAAGCAGAAGGAGACTATTTTGAATAAAATAAATTGATTTTGCCGAAAAAACTATTTATTCTGTCTTTTTTTTAAAAGTCCTGTTTACTTTGGAACTCACCTTGTAGTATATCATTTGCTATGCTTTCTAATTATACTTTGCGTATTACTTCTGATCTGGCTGGTAGTATTAATTGATTGTTAGTCGTTGGTATGTTGCGGAGTGGTATTGCAATTTTTCTCGAGAAATTGTTAGGCCTAAGAACTAACCAATCTTGATCTTGAGTGTAGTCTAATATACAATTGTATTTGCGTATAAAGTTTAGTCCAATTATTCCGTCAGATGGTACCGAAAATGAATTTTTTACTACATGAAAGTTGTGTTTAATTAGAATATTTTGTGTTATGAGGTCAAATTCTTTATATTATTGCTAGTACAAAGCAATTAGGCTCGCTGTTGGTAAGCGATTATTAGTGCGCTGCTGGTAAGCGTTAGGAAGTGATTGAAATTCCTAGTCAAGACAGGGCCTTTTTGTAGTCGTAAGTTTAAACATTAGATCCTGTTAGGATTCTTTACTTGAGCCTTAGGTTGCCTGTCTTGCCTTCGAAAAATCCTGTGGTCGGAAAGGGTGACCAGGTTTTATAAACTTATGACCTAATTCTATTTACATATTATATAAATTATTATTATATTTTTAATTAATATTATTTATAAATTATGATCTATATGCTAATTTATCACTACAATATGTTGATTACTTTGATTTTATTTTGTAGATTTTACTGTTTTATTTTTAATTTTTCTTACTGAGTCCTGTTGGTTTGATTGTTTTCCGCGCTGTCTTGTATAGCGCGTACGTTTCTGCCTTTGTCGTGGTTACCGCGGTTTTGATGGTTTGTGTTTCCACCTCTGTTATTGTTGTTATTATAATAACCGCGTTCGCGTCCACGACCTCTAGTATTGTAATATCCTCGGCCGCGTGATTGACCTCGGTAATTATTTTGTCCTCTCTTGTTTAGATGCAGTATTGTGTTTTGCTGTCCTGTTGCTTCTGTGCAACTGCTACATTGATGGCATCGTTCTTATTGGTGAATTTGCCTGCCTCCATTATTATTTTTACTTTACTTATTGAGCAATTTTTGGTCATTGATTTTACCGCTACTCGCATAGAGTACTGGTTTGCCAGTTCTATCGGTAGTCCATCTGTAATATAAACGTTTTATAGAGCCTTTGATAATTCATGTATATCTTTAGTGTAAGCATATGCTGATTTACTGTATTGTCTAATATTTTGAATCTTTATAGTTAATACTTCAACTGATTCGCCTTTGACTGTCGCCTTTAGTTTTGACACTATTTCGTCTACTGTGGATTCATTATCTATTAGACTTGATAATTCAAGCGTGCCTTTCAACTTTTTTTTTATAGCACTCAGAAAACTGCGCTGTTTCTGGATTGCCATCGAGCTGGGACGCTAATTTTAGAAAATTGGTCTCGGCTTGGTCCATATTTTCCATTGTTGAATTATTTGTGTCAATGTTTTTTAATGTTGTTTTTAACTTTTCACCAAATGTCAACGTTTCTATTGGGTTTAGTTTAATGTCCTTTTTTTCCAATATTCTTACCAGTTTTCCTCTGGTGGCTGGTGCCTTGTGGCTGATTGTAAGTCGATCTCAATGTACGTTTAATATTGCTCTTATCGATTCTAGGCGGTTGAATAGTGTATCAAAATGGCCTCTAAGTATTGGAGTTGTTATTTACCTGTCATTGTTTATATTTTTAAATGCTCTATCGCAATCTGTTCTTAGTTTTACTTTCGTTAATATTTGTTGCCATTCAATTCATTGATTGTTGATCGTTAATATAATTATTCAATTCAATTGAATTTATATGTAATTTAATGTGAGTGATTTAAGGACTCTCCGTTTACATGCAAGCGTTTCCATTACGAGAAATCAATTTTACAATATTATTCCTTACATCTACGTTTACACGATTGCATGCTGTTAGTGTCTTTTGTTTCTAATTGACTTTGTGTTAATTTTTGTTTTTAACTATGTAATATTAGTTCATTATACAATGGATAATTGTAATGTAGCGCATTAGCGCTTCACATTACTCTTATACCAATATATAATTTCTTTTTAGTTTAATAGAGAATATATTTTTTTATATATATTTATATATTGAAAATTTTTTTAATTTACTTATTATATTCCATGTCATATGCCATAACAGGTACGCTCCTGTCTGCTTGTTGCCGTAAACGCCTTTGTTGTCACTGTGTGCTGTCGCTGTGACCTGTTATTGATTTCCTTCCCGCGTTGCAGTACTATTCGCTCTTAGCGTTGTAGATGGGCATGGAGAGGATGCTTTCTTTTATTTTGTTTTTGAGTTCATCGTTAGTTGACACTTTGAGTTTATCAATGTTATGATTGCCGGCTTCTTTACTAAGCCTCGGAAATAATTGTCCTAAGTCTTTGCTTTCTTGAGCGATCATTTTGTTGATTTTAAATTCATGGAGTATCATACGAACTTTTTTGAATTTTATTTTGTGGCCATTTAATGTTAATTCTGTTAACTTTTTATATTCTTTCTTCTGAACTGCTTCATGCATTCTGGGTATCTTTACTGTTTCTTGTTTCTTTTTATTTATCATATCTTTGTTTTGCAAGTTTTTGGCTTGCTGCCTTGTTATGCCGTTAATGTTTTTTATAACTTCAAAATCTAATCTGGACAATGCGTCTGCGGAACAATTGTTTTTACCTCTCAATTGTGAATTCGTATTCCTCAAGATCTAACCGTATTCTTGTTAATTTTGATGATGGGTTTTTTTAATAAGAATAAATAGGTCAAGGGTCTATGGTCACTTCTTACTAAGAATTTTTTACCATATATATAAGGTCTGAAATATTTGTATAGCCCAGTGTATGGCTGTCGACTTGTTGCTTTCTCCTTTTGTTAATGCTCTAGATGCATATGAAATAGGGAGTTGCATGCCATTATGTTCTTGGCTTATTACAGCACCGCAAGTATGCTTGCTTGCATCGGTTGTAATACAAAATTTTTTATGAAAGTCTGGATATTTTAAAATTTTAGGACTCATTAATTGATTTTTAAGGTATAGAAAAGCGATCTCACATTCTCGTGTCCATTCGAATGGAACGTTATTTCTACAAAGTTTTATTATGTGCCGAGATGATTCTGCGAAATTTGGTATAAATCGCCTGTAGTAGTTACGAAAGGCTATGAAGCGTTTTGCCGCATCTCCATTTTGTGGCGTTGGATAATTTTTAATTATACTGAATTTATTATCATCCGGTAATATGCCTTGATCTGTGCACTTGTGTCCTAAAAACGTGACTTCATGGCTAAAAAATATGCATTTGTCGGGGTGTAGTTTTAGATTATATTTTCTTCATAATTGAAATATCTCTTCTAAATTAGATATCATATGGTTTTCGGAGCAACCTACGACTACTAAGTCGTCCATATAAAGGAGTGCTTTATCGGGTGTTAAGCCTGAAAATTCCAATGACATCATTGTCATTTGAGAAAATTGGTCTCGGCTTGGTCCATATTTTCCATTGTTGAATTATTTGTGTCAATGTTTTTTAATGTTGTTTCTAACTTTTCACCATATGTCAACGTTTCTATTGGGTTTATAACCCGAGTATGAAGGCATGTTGGTAATTCTAGTTTAATGTCCTTTTTTTCCAATATTCTTACCAGTTTTCCTCTGGTGGCTGGTGCCTTGTGGCTGATTGTAAGTCGATCTCAATGTACGTTTAATATTGCTCTTATCGATTCTAGGCGGTTGAATAGTGTATCAAAATGGCCTCTAAGTATTGGAGTTGTTATTTACCTGTCATTGTTTATATTTTTAAATGCTCTATCGCAATCTGTTCTTAGTTTTACTTTCGTTAATATTTGTTGCCATTCAATTCATTGATTGTTGATCGTTAATATAATTATTCAATTCAATTGAATTTATATGTAATTTAATGTGAGTGATTTAAGGACTCTCCGTTTACATGCAAGCGTTTCCATTACGAGAAATCAATTTTACAATATTATTCCTTACATCTACGTTTACACGATTGCATGCTGTTAGTGTCTTTTGTTTCTAATTGTACTTTGTGTTAATTTTTGTTTTTAACTAATATTAGTTCATTATACAATGGATAATTGTAATGTAGCGCATCAGCGCTTCACATTACTCTTATACCAATATATAATTTCTTTTTAGTTTAATAGAGAATATATGTTTATTTTTATATATATTTATATATTGAAAATTTTTTTAATTTACTTATTATATTCCATGTCAAATGCCATAACACGTACGCTCCTGTCTGCTTGTTGTCGTTGTCGCCTTTGTTGTCACTGTGTTTGTTGCTGTCGCTGTGGTCCTGCGGCCTGTTGTTGATTTCCTTCCCGCGTTGCAGCACCATTCACTCTTAGCGCTGTTGATGGGCATCAAGAGGATGACTTCTTTTATTTTGTTTCTTTGTGGCATTGAGACGCGATGATTGTTGTGTTCAGGACTGATGATTTTTACAAATACCGCCAGCCTTAAATTATGTAAACTTTTGTTGTTTCTTCATTGTTAAAACGCCGTAAAATTATTTTAGCGTTTGGTTAGATTTAATTATTTATTTTTTTTATGTTTTTCGTAAAATTTTTAGTTTTTGTTTTGTTTTTATTGTGATTTTTTTATTGTTGCAAGAATTTGCAAGAAATAATTTTGTAATTTCTTTAATTTCTTTATACGCGCACTTTGATTTCCTTTATGCATCGGTCAATCGCTGTTCACTTGTTTCACTTGTCAATCGTTGTTCGCTTTATTTTCACTAATCTGACAGGATCTATGCCAGGCTGGCAGGATCGATATGTTATGTAATCATAAGATTTTAAGGAAAAGCAAGCGTCGTTTACACGTAAGCGCTTATCTACTTAGCTAATTGTATGTCATATGTTATGCATGAGCAAAGTACAGAAGGCTGAGTACAACGATCGCTAAGTGCGATGACCGCTTATTACTTAATGAGCACATATAATATGTATGCCAATGTACTCTGTTGGCCTTTGTGCCAATGTACTGTGTTGACATACATACTCCAGCGATATTGCCACCGCACGTCCATGCTGCTTGCGCGATGTTTGTTGGCGCAGCTGAAATATCCATCCAAGAAATTGGCTAGGTTGGCCCTTTGGCCGTCGGCTGAAGACGTAGAATTTTCCGATGCTCCAACTTGTGATATAGACGAGCAGCCCGGTTCATCCATACTTGTGAGGACATGCTCATCTTGTCGCTTCTCAGTGGAGTCCATCGTAGTTTGTCGAGTTTTATAGAAAATTGTACTTAATATTTCAATCGAAAGACCTCTCAGGTTAAGAAACCAGATAATTTCAGGATATTGGCTCACGGCAGAGGCAATTGCGGCACAAACTTCGATTTAGCAAAAAATAGCCAAGACAATAATAACGCCAAATTCTGATGGGTTGATTTCACTAATGCTGAATTCTACAATTTTATTTTTAGTATAAATAATTTTTTTTTATTTTCTGCTTACTATCGTGCTCCTTTTAGTTTTTCCACGTTTTTTTTTATTTTTTTGCTAATTAGTGGTGCGGATTAATTCGGACGACTAGTCGGACAGTCTATTGTAGCGTATCCAAGTTAGCATAACTTGTAACACTTTATTGTAAAAGTAAATATCCAAATAAAAATACATTATGTACAATACGACCTGCGTGAGACCATTTGACTTACAGAATGCGCTAGGTCAGCAATAATTGCCACAATAAGCAAGTGCATGCACTACGATCGCAAATTTCATATTCTAAAATCGGACGAACGAAAGAAGTGAAAAGTTGCTTTGTGGTATAAGGATCATTTAATTCTTTAGACCATCTCTTAATAAAGACAAGAACACCTCTAGCTTTATTAGTAATCATGAGAATGTGAGAGCTAAAGTTAAGTTTCGGGATCATCAAAACACCTAAGTTGTTAAACTCGTAATCACGTGTTAAAGTAGAACCATTTAAAGATTAGGTTTATATAGCGAGGGTTTGCTACGATTAAAAGACATTATAAAAAAATTTTAAAATTATTATTACACCATTTGGAAAGCTGATCGAGGTCTTCTTGAAGAAGACTCTGCTGATGAAGAGAATCAAGAGTAAAACATAGTTTTGCAGTATCAGCGAACATTAACACATGAGAATGCTTAATAACCGATGAAGAGTCATTTATAAAAATATAAAAGAGCAACGGAGGCTAGGTACCTCGAGGGACATCAGATGAATATAATTAAAGAAAATAATTCATCTAAAATTATCTAACAGCAAATGTGAACACCATCAGGAGCAAAATGCGAATAATCAAGGATCGAAATGAAGAAACCGGCAACACTGTCCATTTCAAGGCAGCTCAATAGGATGAGGAGAAGCTGTCAACATATAACAAATCACCAAAAGCAGCCATGAAAGGATGGAATTTAAATACAAATTAAAATATTTCATTTTTAAGAGCTCAGCGTTTTTAAAGTTATATGCAAAATTGAGCAGGAAAATCAAATGTAAAAAAAACTGGAAAGGCAGGGCTATAGTCAAGCGTAACCGACTGTACCCAATCTAAAACTGAATATATTTTTTTTGTGGCTTTAATATTTTCTATTTATTATGTAAGAATATCTTAAGAAAAATGGCTAGATCGACTCGTCTGTCCACGCTGACCAAGAATATATATACTTGAACAATTTAATTTTGGTACAGGGTATAATTACCATGTTTTGGTACAGGGTATAAAAATTATAAGAAAATTAAACAAAATTATAATTTACAAAAAAAAAAACCACAATACCTTACGCTATAAAAGCAAAGAAATTAAATTAATTAAAATAACGTAAAATAAACTAGAATAAAAAGATATACGGTCGCGATTGAATTGTAAAATAATTAATTGTAAATTGGATGATTGTTCTACGTTTACAAAAATAATAAAAAAAAAAAACTATAAAAATTGGTTCGAGTGAATCACAGGTAGACAAATTGGCAGTCAATGTTGTAAATAGGGTCGAATTTGTTGATCACAAAGAATACCTTTTTACCATTTTGAATATATTGTTGATTATTGCGGCTGCGTTAGTAATTGATTTGATTTTCAAATTATACTCTTTGCATAATAAGGCATTGAAGAAAAGTTATACGATGAACAAACCCATCGATATCAGAAGGATTTAACCCTCCGCTGGCTGACAAGGTCCCTGGGTCCATGGGAAGTATACCCGACCATCACATGTATTCCAAGGAAATTTTATCTAGAATCGTTTCCAGGCATTCCGAGCACTAGTTTACTTTTTATGTAGATTTACAAGTGATAAGTACAGGAACGAGTGAAAAGGTCCGTTGGGACCTTGTACTGAAATTTCAAGAAATTAATAATAAATGCTTGTTTTTAATTGTTTTATTGTTTGAACACATCAAAAACGTATTGTTTGAATTTTAATTTGTTTATGGATTATTGTTATTGTGCGTACAACATAATTCGCGAATTAAATCGAAAAAGCAGGGAAGTGACAGCAGCATGGAATTTGGCAAATCCAACGAACATAAAGAAATGGAAAACAATCATTATGAAAGAGTTCGATGCTTTATTGGCTATTATTTTGTACGCTGGATTCACTAAATCAAAAATGATATTTGGCAAATGTTCTAGTCTAACTTGGCAGCAGCTTACACTCCGCATGATGCACTAACCGTTGATGAGCAGTTATTTCCATATAGAGGCCGCACACTCTTCACACCTGCTAAGTATGGTATAAAGATATGGTGGTTGTGCGACTCGAAATCATTTTATCCTGTCAAAGGAATAATTTACTCTGGAAAATTGTCTGACCAGCAACGAGAGGTCAATCAAGGCCAGAAGGTTGTACTTCAACTTGCAACGAGAGGTCAATCAAGGCCAGAAGGTTGTACTTCAACTTGCAGAGAGATATTTGGATACAGGCCGTACAACTTAGGCTGAATATTTTTTTACAACTTTAGATTTGGCGCGTATTTTGATCAGGAAGAAAACTGCTGCTGCTGTTGGAACAGTGCGCTCGAATAAGACATTTGTGCCACGGGTGTTCCAAAAAAATCGTATGCGTCCAGTCAACAGCACATTGTTCGGCTTCAACCAAGGCGATATTGCACTAAGTTCATATGTACCCAAGAAGTACAAAGCGGTAATTTTCCATGAAAATTGAGAAACAGAAGCCGTTTGCTATTTTGGATTACAACGCCAACAAATTGGGCGTTAATACAATGGACCAGATGCTTGGCATATATACAAAATATAATAAGATGGTTTCCCGATATCAATATTTTAAATCATTGAAAGGAAACATCGCATTTGAGTTACTTCATTTATTTCACAACTGCTCGGTGCAGGCAGTGTGTTTGAATCCAGAATGCAAACTAACTTAGCTCTAACAAAACATTCTTAATGAAACCTCGCTTATCCTACGCTGACCGGCGGCAGACCGCTGACACTGTATAGAGCGTTGCAATGCAGCACGTGAACCGTTGTGTTGTCTACATCATGGGTGTCCACGTATGCTCGCAATGCAGCACGTGAAGAATGTCGGACCTTCAATGTCACTGACTGTTGTGTTGTTTACATCATGAGTATCTATGCAGCACGTGAAGGATGTCGAACTTCAATTACAGAATAGTTGCTGCGATGTTATTTTCAAAAATTCTAATCCTAGCTGCCTTCATTACATCAATTTCTGTACTAGTGTAGTCTAGTTTCTGTAAATCTTACATTCATTATGTTTTTAAGTCAGCGTCGTCAAGAATTACCGAGTTGATAATATTATTTTCACTAGTACTATTACAAGTTTGAAATTTTGGATCTCGGTAATTAATATCCTTTTTCTTGCCAGAAGTGTTTCATATTAATTGCCTATATCTATTGCTTGTTTTCGAATGGTATTATTGATGAGTTTATTTCCTGTATTGGTTAAACTATTTATCCGTTCCTGTGCTCCAATGTTTATGAAGATTTTCATGTCTAGATTACTGTCTGGATTACTAGTTGTTTTGTGTTACTTTTACGGAGAAAATTAAATTGTCTTATTTTAGATTGTCCTTGTGGACCGCCCTCCCTTTAATAATGACTGTTGTCCCTAAGTCAGCCTTAGCTTATTTCCCAATCTCCTATTCGTTTTTACAAGCACCTTTTCGCCAACCCTAAAGACTTTATTCTGCCATGACTCGTTTACTAATCCTTTCTTCAAGATCGGGTGGCGCAGAGTGGATAATATCGAGGGGTCTCATTACAGTAGTTGAATGAATCGATCGGTTATATTCAAAAGTCGCTTGCAGGATCTGATCAATGGTATCATCGACTTTCCTTTTAGCTTTTAGGCAGCGTGCAATCTCTAAGAGTATACTGTGAAACCTTTCCACTTGGCCGTTTGACGTACCTTGCAGTGGTGGTGCATTCACTATTTGAATGTCAAATTGGTTCCTAAGGAGGGACGTGATGGTCTCAGAATTCAGCGACGCCTCGTTGTCGCAGAACAGCGTTTTTGTTTTAGGAAAGAAGTTTAATAGTTTTCACCTGTATGTGATGGGATAGGGGTTTCACCGAGTAATTGCTTCTTTGGGTGCAGGTCATACTTGGACTTAGCGCACACCTTGCAATTAGCCACCACTTAATTTGTAATTCTAGACATTTTCGGAAAGTAGTAGTCTTGCACAAATTGCTTTATGTTTTCTTGAGCTGCCCTGTGGGCACGATTATGCTCTGACACGGTGATCTCTAGTGGCTCGTGTCTGTTTGTTATCTCATTGACGAACCGTTCGGTAAACCAGAACTTAATTGCAGGGAAGGTTCATACTAACTCGTATTGAATTTATGTCAGATTAGGTAGGGTGCAATGTATTGCATTTACCACATTCGGATTTGACCTTTCCTAATGCCTTATATCTGTCCGACGAGGCATCTGTCGTTAGATCAAATGGCTTCTTGAAGTCGGGATAGGGGAACATGACGTCTTCGGGCGCTAAAATCTTTCGGAGTTTTTGAAAAGCTGCTTGTTCTTTTTCGTTTAGTTTAATTCTTATTTTCTTTGACCGGTGGGCACTAACCCTACCATTTTCTCCCTTCAACAAGTCGGTGAGTGGTTTTGCAATGGATGCAAAATCTTTGACAAAGCATCTGTAATAACTAGCTAAGCCTAGGAAGGATCTAATAGAGAATACAGTAAAGGGCTCGAAAAAATCCCTGATTGCTTTTGCTTTTTCGGGGTGAGTTTTTGTGCCCCCTCGCGATACTATAAACACAAGGTATGCAACAGTTTCTTTGAAAAACTGTGATTTCTCACGAGATATTCTCCAGTCAATGTGCTTTATATGTTCAGGATCAGTCTCAGAAAAAATTATAACATCAAGAGTCGTGAAGTATTTGGCTTTTCTTAAGCTCCAATGCGATTTTTCATCATTTTTATGAACTCATCTCGTGCGAAAGATGATACTCTCTACTTCTGTGAATTTTACCTTTTCGAAACTGAATCGTGTCTTGACCAGTCTCGTACTCGAGTTTCTTTTCCCTTAGGTTGATGGATGCATTGACTTGCGTTAACAGGTGATGGCCTATGATGCTATCAAAAGTTATAACATCCATGAATGGATTTTACTACGAACGGGGCATTTACAGGTGCCACATTACTTAGTTCCAGTAAGGGTTTTATATAATTCTTTGCTGCCCCGGTATCGATTAGAAACTTTAAGTTTCTGCCAGCTTTTTCATTCATACAAAGCGCCTTGTCATTACCGTTTTGTTCACGATCAAAGTCAATTTCTTTTCAACCTAGTCATAGTACTGAGTCAAGGTGAGATTCCCTTGACTTAGTATTCCTAGCTCATGTAACGGCATATGTGAAGTCCAATCTGCTAATGATAGTCTTAAAATTTAACACAGTACTGAAAGATGCCAGAACTGCATCAGCGTTTCCCCTAATATTATTGCGTACGATAGATACAGCCCGGTAGTGTCTCGTACTACCGATGTGTGATTCAAAAATTTTATATGCAGCATGAGCACGTATTGCTCTTGCATGCCATTAAATTCTGGTAGTGATTTCACTGCATCGAGTGGCTCGATGCACACGATACCCTCAATTAGTTCTATTTCTCTGTAGACCTCTATTGCGGGTACCGGCACCCTACTACTTTCAAATTGTTGGGTCAGATCCTGAAGTCGTCCCTGCAATTCGACATTCTGAGCAATTAATGCATTTTTTGTACTTTTTATCTGTTGATTTTGTCGGGCCAATGCTGCTTGCAATACAGCTTCGACATATTGTTGCACTTGTGCTGGGTCCATGTCTTTATCAAATGATTTCCCGATATCAATATTTTTCAATCGTCGAAAGGAAGCATCAGATTTGAGTTAATACATTTATTTCACAATTGCTCGGTGCAGACAGTGTGTTAGAATCCCGAATGCAAACTAACTTAGCTCTAGCAAAACATTCTTAATGAAACCTCGCTTATCCTACGCTGACCGCCGGCAGACCGCTGATACTGTATAGAGCGTTGCAATGCAGCACGTGAAGAGTATCGGCTTTCAATGGCACCAACGGTTGTGTTGCCCACATCATGAGAGCCGACAAATGCTCTCAAGGATGTCGGATTTCAATTACGCCAACCGTTATGTTGTCTACATCATGTGTGTCCACATATGCTCGCAATGCAGCACGTGAAGGATGCCGGACCTATGACTAATGACGCCAACTGTTGTGTTGCTCACATCATGAGTGCCAGCATAGTTGCTGCTTGTGAAAATGCTTATGTAATAATGTTGTTTATGCAACAATGTTAACTTATACGTGAATATCCATTAAGCATTTTAATCAAATTATATCATATTCAGAAATTCCAAATCATTGCAATGTTCAATATTGTGTGATTGAGAAACTCTGTATTTTAGATGTGATAACATCTTTAGCGGGGGTAGTGAATATTCATTAAATGTAAATTCGCGAAACATTTATTGCGAGAAATTATCACGAAAACATTATCGCGCTGATTTTTGAATAAAATAAATTATTCAGATTTTCACAAACAGTCCATTTAATGGTTTACATAAAATGAGTTCATTGATGAGAAACTAATTTGTAAACCAAAATTGTTGATTCAGGATTTTTACAAAAACAATGTTGCCTATAGGCACTTTAATTCGGTCCTAAAACGGTTAAGCAATTAAAAATTACATTTTGATCAGTGTTGCAAAACATATAAAAATATAATACAGAAAACAGTAAAATAATTTTAAACTAATAATAAAAATTACAATATATGACTTTTATATATTACTCCCTCTACTCTCCCTATTACTCTCCTCCATGTTCGGATACAGAGTGGTTTTTTTATTTGTTTTTTTCAGTTTGGTTTATATTTTCGTTTAAAGAAGAAGTGCAAGTCTTTGTCGTTTTAAAAATTATAATTTTCTTCGCATAATTCCGCGCACAAAGTCAAAAGTCTTACTCGCGACTAGCTTGACACCTGCTTTTTCAGTCGGTATAAAAATAGTAACTAATAGATGATCGAAATGCCTGTAGAGGCGAAATAGTTACAAATAAGCAACAGAGACTTTTTCAAAACTGAGACTGTTTTGAGTCTGCACTAAAATAGACCGGTAAATCTTTCATGCTGAGACCGCTAGTGTGAAAATGCCTATTCGGTTTAAGATTTATGACTGTAATAACTTTATCACTTTCTTACGACTACATCAGAATAGACCCGTATGTTAATGATTGTTGATATTCTTCGTTATTTTTTAGTATTAATTGAGTTAAGTCTGGAGTTTTTTAATGTATTTGTTATATTTTTTTTGACAGATTGGGGATTATGGTGTTCACAAACGGTCACACTGGGCCGCTACAGCGCGCTGCTTTCTTTCTTTCCGGTTGTCAAATAGGTATGAGCGCAATTCATTTTCAAGCAGCAAAAGCCGAAAAATAATATCAAATTATGTCGTTCATCGTTTTAATAAATCATTATATTATTTACAATTGCAGTGCAGCGGCGACTCAGTTTTTGAATAATGGCCGACGTTGACGTGTAAGTTCAAAGTTAATTCAGAAAATCTTCTTGTTTACAAACGTCTGCGATTTCTGTTATGATGATATTAATTGGTCCGTGTTTATGAATTTAAGTTGATTATACTTCTCCAATTACTGATTAAAATATATTCTAAATGTGCTTTCTAAGAAAGAATATGCAAAACGTGGGGTAATCTTGATTTTTCATTATTTTCTTTTTATGTACACAACAGAGATGTGCCTTCTGCTGCGCCAGTTGTTGGTGGTCCTATGGATATCAACACTGCCCTCCAGGAAGTGCTTAAGAAGTCACTGATTGCTGACGGTCTCGTGCATGGCATTCATCAGGCTTGCAAGGCTTTGGACAAGTAAGTTTAAAGACTTAAATTTCATCAGAGTTAGAAACAAAGAGATTCCGGCTTTCAAGATGAAATTAATTGGTCCGTGTTTATGAATTTATATTGATTTTTTTTCTCCAATTACTGATGTTATTCATGCATTTAAAATTTTGTATTTTAGTGTTTTAGAGTGCGTATTAACGTATTGCTTTTACATTATTTCACAGACGCCAAGCTGTACTCTGCATTCTGGCAGAGTCTTTTGACGAACCCAACTACAAGAAACTGGTCACAGCGCTCTGCCACGAACATCAAATTCCACTGATCCGCGTTGATTCGCACAAGAAACTTGGTGAATGGTCTGGCCTCTGCAAGATCGACAAGGAGGGCAAGCCACGCAAGGTGTGCGGCTGCTCTGTTGTTGTCATTAAGGATTTCGGTGAGGAGACGCCCGCTCTGGATGTAGTGAAAGAGCATCTTAGACAAAACAGTTAAGAAGTGAAATGCGCGCGCGTGTGTGTATTTTTGTTTGAAAAAATTGCCCAACAACATCAATATAGACCCATTGGGTGGGTTTTCCCAAGCGAAAGAAGTTACAAAAAAAAACAAAAATGGAAATTTTTTAAAAATAAATTTAAAATTTAACTCAAAACGCTTTTAGCGAATCATTCTTTTAATTTTTCAATTAAAAGAGAATAATATGGTGATAAAACCTAAACAAAATAACCCAACTTATTTTGATTCTTTAGCGCTGCATTTTTTCTTGTGCTGTGGCCAATCATCCAACTGACATTTTCTGCAAGCAATTCAAGTAAGTGGACAACTTATTAGTACGCACTGCATTCATACTTACTTGGAACAGTAAAAGACCAGCTTGCAGTTGGCGCATTTCTTTTCGGCTGGTCCCAAACAGTTGTCGCACTTACTATTGTCCGTCACCTCAGTGCCAACGGAACCTGATGCGCCCTCCTGTTGTGCTATTTTCTCTGCACAGTCAACAGATTGCTCAAACTCGGCCAGTAGATCGGTGCTGTAGGCATTACTCAAACGCTGTGCGATCTCAAAGATCTGTTGCTTATCATCATTAAGAAAGATTGACTCCTGTCGCTGTGCAATTTGCATGAAGCCGCCATCGCGTTCCGCTTGCTTGATAAGATCTTCTCGTATCTCGGGAATCTCTTCAAGCAGTAGATCAGTTTTATTCTGTTTGCCATTGCAGTCACGGCACACAGTCATGCGGCCAAGAAACTGCTTGAGTTCGATAAGTGGCGGCAGCTGATCCAGCACAGTTTCATTTAGTAGGCCGAGTGCTTTGTGCAGTTGTTCGCAACGTTCGCTCTTAAGTGGATACGAAGACATGACCTTCGGATTGAGTAACAATTGACGTAAGCAAAACCAGGCCTGCGCCTCGGACTTAACAATTTTGGCGATCTCCTCATTCTGCACAAAAGTCCACTTCTCATCTGATACCGGGGTAGGGTAAATAACAATTAACAAAGACTGTGCGTCAGCAACATACTTATACGCTCTACTCACCAATGAACTTCTGTACACCCTTTTTGGAACACCTTTGCCACGGGCGAAGGCACAGTAGATCTACCAAAAGCCACGGAATGTCATGTGTGACCACCATGCGGCGTGTAGCATTTAACGGCAGGGAGTCCAAGTTATCCGCGAGATAATTCAACAACGAAATACAACGTAAGCCAATCTTATAAATCAAATCACGTTTCTGACGCTCCATTTCACTGAGTACCGCCTCGTCCACATCGTGTTTCGTTTCGATTTCATGATAGCCCATGCTTACCAGCCCAATCATCTGCGCCACTGCCTGCGCGCAGTAGTCGACCAGGTCGAGCGAAGCAGCATGTAGCGCCTCACATCCGCTTTCGTGAAAGAGCGCAGTGTCTAGCAACGCAATAACAGCCGCCTCATGAAAGAATACAGTGTAGATGAGAAATGTGGCCGGCGGATTAGGATTGGTTTCTAACAGACAGGGCAACACGCGTGTTTTCCACAGGGACACGCAATACGCCTCATGTATTAGCACTCTGAGCTTATCACGCGATATTAGAAATTCTTTCACTTCCTCTTCGCGGTGCTCAACTGCCTCAACAACCGCTTGCTGGCCTAGCTTAATGATCATCTCGTGCACTTCGAGCCACTTAGATGAACCGACGTCCTTCACCGAGAACGGACGTAAGCTGTCGATGTAATAGGTAAGCTCTTCGGGATACACGAAATTCACCATATTTAATTGTTGTTGGTTTGCGCTAAGAACACAACAAATAATGGCGTTTACAAAAAGTTTTCTAGTAACTAACATGTCGGGCGTCAATCGGTTGACAGTTTAGTCCAGAGGGTGAAAAATAAACAGCAGGTCACTATGGTTTCATTAGGTTTGTTTGTGCACTATTATAAGGTTTTTAGTTTATGTAGCTGCTTGTTAAAATTTAAAACAGACTCGTACTCTGAGATAGTGTGAGAGAACTACAATTATTTACTCGGGTATTGCTTGGATTTTACGAAAATATATTTTTATATGTACGACGTATATCTATATGCCTGTAATGTTTTTCTTAAGAGTCTAGATAATTATTCTTACAAAAACAAATGCACTATAATTCCTTTTCGCTGACATCGAAACGCCAAAAGTCAACCGCAATATCCACAGATTTCTGTTTATGAAATTTAAAGCTCGCCTCAATGTTGTACTTAAGCTCGGCTACCACATTGGCCCGCACGTTCCACTCCTTTGATTTCTTTTGAATATACTCACTGTGTAAGAAGTAGCTTTTTATTTTTAAGTTTGATTGTTGTTTAAAACTACTTACCGCGTTGAGGTCTTATGCAGTGAATAAACCGCATCTGTAGCCAAACGTACGCCGCATTCGACAAAATGCATGTCCATGCCAGCATTTTGTTTGGTGCCAAACGGTGGATTCGTAATAATCGTATCAAAGGTATTCGACCATTTCGACTCTCGCAGCTCCAACACATTTGCTTGCACACAATCAATATTCGTTAGTTCCATTTCACCTACGTTGTTGCGAAAAACCTAGAACTCCAACATTAACAATGAAAAATCCTTATAAATATATATGCAAACTCAGCTGACCTCAATTGCGTCGCTGTCCAGCTCAAAACCGATGGTCAACTGAGCGCCGAGCAAAAATGCGCCAATACTGAGCATGCCACAACCACAGCCTAGATCACCCACCAATTTGCCCTCGATGTCGTCATATTGTGCTTGTATATTGTACAGCACGCAACTGGCAATGTGCGGTGGCGTGGGATATTGTTCAAGTTGGATTTTTGGCCGCTCAAAGCCATCGACACCTTGAAGGTACTCCTCAAGTTTTTTTAGTTTCATTCGCGCCATCATAGAGTGATAAGTTTGAGTGTGGATGGACGCTTAAGTACACTTGCTTTATGAGTTGCTGTTGCTATTGTTGTTTTTGATAGTTCTGCTTATTTCGCGGTGTTGTGATTAGGAGCCGGCGTTGTCGTTTGTTGCTGCGTCGGCAAGGGGTCCAATCGTGGGAGCACAGGTATAAAACTATTTCCAAAATAAGAGTCCTGTGGTATGAAGAAACCCAAAGTGGTAGAGCTAGTGGGATTGAATACAGAACGCGGTGCGGAAAGCGAGCTGCTGGCATTAGGCTGCTGGAATTCTGTGGGCTGTCCAAGCAACTGTGTTGAAGGCATCTGTGTTGGGTGCGAGTAAACACGTGCATAAGTTAAAACTCAACAGTGTAACGGCATTATTTACCTGACTGATGGTCTGCCCAATGATATTGCTGGAAGCACCGCCCTTTTGCAACAATTGCTGCTTCTTTAATTGTATGTCTTCCAGAATTTTTCGATTTGTCTCAGCTTAAGGGTATTAACGATTTAAAATGACTAGGCATTGCATTAGAGTAATTGAACGTACCTTGTTGTGCATTCGCATTTGGAAAAGCCATGAAATAAAAATTATAAAGTTTGCAAAATAAATAAGTTAAATGCCAAAGTACGAGACCAGCTGATTAACCGCGTTCGGCGTACTCGCCGATAGAAAAAAAAGAATGCACCGCTAGAAGCTAGTGGGTGAGTGAGACAAAAGAGTTTCGTGCTCTGCAAACTCTATTCCTCTTCAACAACCCTTGCTAGAGTTGTCTAACTGAATGTTCCTTGCAACAAATACTTGGTGGTTTTGTTTTTTATACCCTGTACCAAAAAATGGTAAAGGGTATATTAAAGTTGTGCAAATGTATGTAACAGGCAGAAGGAGGCGTGGCAGACCCCACAAAGTATATATATTCTTGATCAGCATCGAAAGGCGAGTCGATATAGCCATGTCCGTCTGTCCGTCTGTCCGTCTGTCCGTATGAACGCACGGATCTCGGAAACGGTAAGACCTACAACCACCAAATTTGGCACGAAGACTCTGCCAATCCATAGGCATAACGAGTTAATTTTTTTTTTCGATATTCGATCTATAACATATAGCTGCCATAGGAATGATCGGCCGAAAAGCCATATTTAGTAACAAAAACCGCTTTATTTTTTAAGATATGTTTACCAAATTTGGGATTTAATTGTTTTACCTAATGCCCAATCACATATCTAAAAACTATGTATATCGGTTTACTATATCATATAGCTGCCATAGGAACGATCGGCCAAAAAACAACATTTACTGAGAAAAACTTTTTTGTTTATTAAGATATCGTTACCAAATTTTGGATTTATTGATTCTAAGTAAATTCAAATCATATTCCTAAATATGATAAATATCGGTGCACTATAACATATAGATGCCATTGGAACGATCGGCCGAAAAATGGCTTTTACAAAAAAAAAATTATTTTTTCTTGAGATATCCTTACATAATGAATACAAAATATTAAAGCAACAAAAAAATATATTAAGTTTTGGCTTCGGTACAGGGTTTTCTATAGTCGGTTACGCCCGACTATAGCCCTGCCTTTCTAGTTTTTATTAACTATGTGCGTATACGCTAATACCTTATATATACACAAATGTACGAATATGCGTGTCATTCACATATACATATAATAATCGTGCGCGTGCATTGTTATTGCAATTCTCCTAGAATTAAGTATAAAGTATTAAAGTTTAAATAATATTAATAGGTATTTAAATAAATAAACAATGAGTGATGACGACCGTGATATTGATATCGAGAGTGATGTAAGCAAAGCAAACAAAGAAAATTTTTAAAATACAAAAATTCACGCACAGCGTTAACAAAATGAATGCGGCTAAGCAATTAACATTTCATTTTTTTACACAAATAAACACACTTCCAGGATGAAAATGAATCGGACAGTGGCGCAATGGTGCCGCCACGGCACATAAGCACAGCACATTTTACACAGGTGAGCTGGCAGCAGCAGTGCATTAAAATAAATTGCTTGTGACGTCAAAGTGCCACAGGGAAGTTATTCTATGTGGGTGTCGGTGCGGTGCGGTGTGGTCTATTCGAGCACGTTGTGTTTGTTTGTAAACAGAAATGAAATGGCCATGCTTATTGCCACTATAAGGCTGTCGCAGAGGGTTGTGGCGTAATTACAGTTTCTTTTTCTTATTTTTATTAAGGCCGAAAAACGCGCACATCACAATGCTCTGGAGCGTAAGCGTCGAGATCACATAAAGGATAGTTTCACGAATCTACGCGAAGCGGTGCCAACTCTAAAGGGTGAGAAGGTGCGTCGGGCCTCTTTTAACGAAACGTTTTAACAACGTTGGAACTCATATATGTATCTAACACTCCATTGTTTCAGGCTAGTCGCGCGCAAATATTAAAAAAGACCACCGAATGTATACAGGGTATGCGGAAGAAGGTTTGCGATACTCAAAAGGATGTTGACGAGCTGAAAAAACAAAATGCCTTACTGGACGCACAAAGTAAGTCGTTGGGCATATCTAATAATAAATATCGTGCATTTAAATGAAATACTCAATTTTTGCAGTACGCATGCTAGAGGGCACACATGGCGGGTGCGCGCCCGAGTCAATCGAGTTTCAGAACACCGAAGGTGACACTGACTCCGATGATGATCAAGAAGACTTCAGCAGACGGAATAAGAAATTAAAAACGTTTCATGCCTAACAACACGCATCAAAAGAAAAAAACAATGAATTCTAAATGGATAAACGCACTATCAACTCAGTAGCTTACAATACATTCTAACATTGTACATTTAAGTGCTTTAGCATGTAAGCATAAAATTTAAGCTAATGCTCAGCAGAAAGGAACATGTTTGTACATATACAAGTATATATGTATTAATATATTTTGATATACAAAACAAAGGAAACGCCTGTTGTAAAAAGAGTTAATATTATATATTTCTAAAAAAAAAACCAATAAGAAGTTTACATCGCAGTATGGGAATGGAAATCGCTCGCCGCACGATCATTTAAATTTCAAAACCAGCCAGAGCATCATGAATACAAACACAACAAAGAGAAACATATAGCACATCTGTCGAGTGCCGCCGCCTTGCTTCGCTAAACGCACTACACGGGACATTGTGTTGCCGAGGAAACCACCAGTGCGGTCCATATCATCGTCAATGCCGCGCAGAAGTTTGTCCTGATAGCGCACCTCATTGCCAATATCGATCGTTAGCGATTTGAGTGCTCCGATCTTCTGTTTAAGTTCGTCCGCAGCACGTTCATTTTCCGCTTCCAATTCATCGTGTGCACTGCCAGCAATTGCGGTTGGAACGGGATTTTGGTTGAGTGGTTGGTAAGGGTAATTGTTTCGACGCATTGCGTTTGCCAGCTTGCTTGTTGTTGTGTGTTTTTACTGCAGTGTCATGAAGATTTAATTATTGCAGGGTAAATTTCGACAAATAATAATGACACGTAAACTAATCACCTGCAGTTACACAGCTGTAGCAGCGAATGTCGTTGTTTGCCTGTGTGGTACTCTTTTTACTTGAGTTTGCCTTACTCACTTTGCGATTCAGAACAGCAAAAACCTTTTGTGTAATTAATTATTTTTTATACAATTAACTTCTGAGAACCACTTTGTCCGTCCAGCGGTCTAAGGAGACTTGAGTAAAGCTGGCTACCCTGCCAGAGTATTTATACCGTCAACAATAATTAATGCTTGGCTTCGGAATTCTATATCATAAAAGTAGTTTTCCTCATTCATGGAAAAAGGAGTGGCGGGGGTAAGGCGCGGTAGAAACTCTTAGGGCTGCCATGTCGCAAAACTGGGTCCGATCGCCGGTGTGTACCCTAGCAGACTTTTACCGGACCTGACCCGCGAAACAGGAATTTACGTAGCTCACTACTGGCTTCAGTGTTGTTGATGAGGAATAAGGTTTGCAGAGCATGAAGCCAATCTTTCTCACTCTCATACACTATAAGTGTGATTGCCACAATTGTCGTCAAGTTAAATATCGTTAAAAATCAAACCAAAATTTTGCTGTTATCTTCAATTAATTGCAATTGGCTTTAACGTCGTTAAAAAAAAAGGCTTCGTACTTTGGCTCACAATCAGATGTTTATGGCGCTGCTGGTAGCAGGTGTTACGAGCTTCGATCAAATCAATTCAGTTACGGTAAATTATCATGGTGGGTGGATCGGCATCGTAAGTTATACTTATTTGCAAAAAAAAGAAAAGACGTACCAAATATTTGTTATTATTTTGAACGGATGTGTAGTATTACAATGGGCATATAACCAACTGTGTTTAGATACTTGGGTGCTGTAGTTACCGTTGCCGCTGATTATGCAAGGATACCTTTAATTATCTTTTAATAAAGTAGACAATTTGTGTGCGACCAACTTGTTTTTCTTGCATTGAGCATAAACTAGTAAGAAAACAGCTGTGCTTAGTTCCCGTTAACAAAAATGATCGACATGTAATTTATTAATGTATTGTGAAACATAAAATCAATAGTAAGAAAAACATACTTATGTACATACATATGATGTGCCAAATACATCAAATTTCAATGATAAGCACAAATCTGCAACAACGCAATAACTTACACTACTCGCATTGGTACCGTTTTGTTGTTGTTGTTGGTTTTTTTTTGTGATTTTGATTACTCAATGCTTGCCTTGCGCGACAATTTCGTCATTGCCAAACGCCGCTTTGTGCTTATCACACACACGTCTGCTGTAGTCGCCAGATTTATTTTCGTCATCAGCGCGTTTTTTTTTTTTTTTCATTCCATCTATTTGAAAAAAAGCAATAAAAAGGTCCATAGTCGGTTTAAAATGTTAAACAATACACGAACGTAATTAGGCTTGCATGAATTTAGATTTGCGTGTAGTGCACCATTAGTAGAACATACTTTTATTTGTACACGAATTAAAACACTACTGATAAGCCAAGAAGCATATGTTGATTTTTAGAATTTCCGCGTGCCAATTGCTTACCGCACTTTGCTCTTGACATTGCAATTTTTTAATATATGAAATCGATTGCTCACAGACTTGCGCCGAACTACGAAATGACAGGAGGAGAAATGAAAGCCAATATGGAACACGATGCATCACTAGGCTATATCAATGTCACGGCCGCCTGGTTCAATGTGCCCGAAGAGGCCATACGCCTGATGGTCACACTACTTGCGGGTAAGGATGTAGCTACAGTATTATCAAAACCACAATTGAGAACCATTTCCATTATGTCAGGCTATCCCATTGCCGCATTATATAGACTTTTGCTTGCCGATAATCCAAAGAAGTCACTGCATCATCTATATTTCGCAACCAGTGGTTTGTTACTCTGCTATTTCAATTATGGCATCGAAACCTATCATTCGCTGTTGGCTGTCATGGTGACATTCGTGTTGACGAAATTTCAGAAGTTTGCGCCCACTACAATGATTGCCGCGAATTTTATCTTCCAAATGAGCTACTTAGTATTAGGCTATTACTACACGGCCAGCAGCGAATACGACATACTCTGGACAATGCCGCAGTGCATAATTACTTTGCGCTTGATCGGATACAGTTTCGATGTAGCTGATAGTAGCAAGAAAGACGAAATACTTTCCAAAGAGCAGCAGAAGACCGTTTTGAGGACGATCCCAACATTGCCACAGTTGATGGCGTATGCATATTTCCCAAGTAGTTTTCTGGTCGGGCCACAATATCCGTATCGGCGCTATCAGAGTTTTGTAGATGGCGAGTTTCGCCAGTTTAAGGGTAACGTGCGTGCGGCCATGAAGCGTCTGCTGATCGGCTTGGTATATTTGGCTATGAGCCAATTTGGCAGCAGATATTTGCCGAACTCCTACTTCCTGTCTGATGCTTTCCGTAATGAGTGGTTTATAAGGCGTTTGCTCTATTTGGGATTTTGGGGTAAATTTACGTTCTACAAGTATATATCATGTTGGCTAATCACAGAGGGTGCACTCATGAGCTTCGGCCTTACGTACAATGGTCAGACGGTGACAGGCGAAGCGGATTGGAGCGGATGCACGAATGTACGCCTAATATTGTTCGAAACTGGCAACACCATGGAGCATTACATACATTCATTCAACATTAACACCAATCATTGGGTGGCACAATACATCTACAAACGCTTAAAGTTCATGAACAATCGCAACATAAGCTACGCCGCTACTTTGGCTTTTTTAGCGGTGTGGCATGGTCTGCACAGTGGCTACTATATGACCTTCCTTATGGAGTATCTCATTGTCACGACGGAGAAGCAGGTTAGTTCGCTTTAGCATAATTATGTTTCAGTGAGATTTCTAATTATTATAAACTAAATCTTGGCAGATTACCAACGTGTATACAAAAGTCGTCATGCCCAAATATGGTGACGCACTAAATGCTTCTTACATCTATCGATCACTGGAATTTATCGCACTCAAATCGTACAATATTGTCTACATGGGCTGGTGTCTAATAGCCTTCGTCTTCCTAAAGTACGAGCGTTGGCTGAAAGTGATGGGTGCCGTGCATTATTTCGGCTTTATATACATGCTCCTCTGGGCAGCCATATTCTACAGTTATAAATTTTATTGTCGTGGAGATCCACCGCGCAAGCGAGTTCACAACAGCTCTAACTATGAAAACGAGCAGTTGCCAACTGCGACGGCTGACATCAAGCAAGATTAAATCAGCGAATTATTTCCGAACAAACAAACTTAGCACAAACAAAATCGTACGCGCAAAAGTCTTGCACACCCCACCCCTAGCCAAGGCTTAGCGACTGGGTAAATGAGTGAGAGTGAGCAATCTAAATTTACATTGAGACACGGTTTGGTTGTATTGGATGAATCGCACAAAATATGCGCGATCGTTGACATATATAAATTTGTAAATTGGGTGCATAACATGTTATGCACATCAAGTGTCATTTATGCCTAACTTAAGCGTTTACCGACTACAACCACACAACAAAGATTGATGTTCGGGTTGCATGCGTCTAACAGAACACTCCGATTTAGTTCTTGTAGTCTCTTGCCGATCGAGTTTTTTGTGTGTTTAGTGGCATATTATATTGTAAAAGTTTAACTGTAGATTTTAGGAACGGGTATATTGTGGGCAAGAAGGAAGTGGTCTGGTAGTTGCTTAGAATTCCATGCATATCGCGCTAAATTGTATAAATATTGTGTGTCGATGAGGATTTCGTCTCATCTTTTAAGATACCAGCCACCATGTAGCATTCTTGAACTGCATGCATTTTGCTGCAACTTCTGTGAGCCATGAAATCCCTATCAGTGTAATGCGATACCCTATGCAATGGAGACTAAACGGCACCTAAACGTAGACATTGGCTTTTAGTTAGTTTAAACATTAATGTAATTTTAACGTATTACAAAATTTAAATTTAAACCTAACTATGTAACAAATGCATGAAACCAAATATGCATATCTGTAATAAGTATCTAAATTAATAATATACCGAGTTTTCTTTTTAATACTACATATGCAAGTGCATGGCCGCTCCATTTGGAGCAGTAAAGGATCAACTTGACGCAGCCATAAGCAAGTAGTTTAGCGACTAGAGTCTAAGTGAAAACGTCAACAAACAAGTGCAGAGTTAGCGGGAAATTAATTATTTGAAAATAAAATGTAACATTTATGTACGTATATTTTTTATATAATTGCTCAAAATTATATTTTGCAAGGCAAAATCGCAATGTATTAAGTTTTGAATTTGATTGGGATTAACTTAATGAGAATGTTGCTGAATTGTGGCACTTTGGCTTTAATGATCCATGGGCTGCGCATCGCCAGAGCCAACTTCGCGGCGACGGCTGCTAGCTTTTGCTGACGGCTGCGAAACTTCAGCTTCATCGATTTCATTGAACATGTACTCGTCTTGATACTCCTTTAATATTTGACTGGAACGGTTTTCGTCGAGAAACAGTGAATAGACCTTCTTGACATCCTCGGTAGTTACTTCAGTGGCTTTACGACGTCGACAGACGAGATTGGCGGTCGTTATCAATTGTATAGCATAGCGAAGACTGGTGTCGGTTGCAATGCGAGTAAGTATGGTTAATGCATCGGGGTGCATAACGCAATCTTCTTCCTCGCAGCGTATTTTGAGTATCTCTTTCACTTCCTTCTCGGTATATGCTACGGTACGAATGATTATCATCCGATCGAGTAGATCGATAGGTATGCCATGTGGACTGCGATAATTTGTGCCGCGTATTCGAGTTATGCCACGATTGGTTGCCATTACTACGACGGGCGCCATATCGGACTCGAGCGCCCGATTCAGAAATGAAAAACATTCTATGTCCAACATGTGGACCTCATCAATAAAAAGTACACCTGGATTGATTTCAGCCTTGCCTTCCTCGCGCCATTCGAGCACTTTGTTGTTGATTTGATCACGTACCTCCTGCTTGATTTCACCCGTGTCACCAGAGAAGAGCGCCAGGAAGCCATGCGTGCGACTGTTGATAACATCAATTTCGTGGAGTGTGACTGTGTGTACGACTTCTTTACGCTTCTGCAATTCACCCTCAGGGCACTGTACGAAGCGTGTCTGTGCGCCCGTGGCATCGTAATCGCGTGCTCGTGTAAAGCTGCGCCCGAGTTTGTTCACTTTCCCGGATGCTTTATCTATGGTTATGACATCGCCGGCCTGTATTTTCTCTTTCATGAAACATTCGATAATCTTGTTGCCCAAATCATAGCTAGTCTCCATTTCAGTTGTCTTTAAGGTAACCTTGCCGATTTTTTGGCCAGTCCCTGTAGCTGGGCGATCGATTTGTATTTCGACCACTTCACCTTCTATGATCTCGGTTTCTTCTTTGATGCGTACTCCGATGCTCTTACGAAGTGCTTGCGACAGTGCCTCGGTCTTGCTCATCTCTAGCGAATAGATTTCCGAACCAGACATACTGGTGAAGGGAGTTTCTATGCCCAGTGCTTGTGCCATGCCTACGGCAATTGCAGTTTTCCCGGTACTTGGCTCACCTGCAAGTAATATGCATCGTCCAGCTATCTTGCCCTCGCGCACCATATGCACAACAACACCAGCTGCACGACGTGCATCTTTTTGGCCAACCATGCCTTGCGAGACGGCTCGGGCCTCAAGTACATCATCCAGACCAAGACCGCGTATGTGCGAATGAGCGCCAATACGTTCGATTCGCGTTATGTCGCGTACTTCAAGCTTCTCACCATCCGCCATTTCTAGCAAGAGGTTATCGTAGCTTAATAAGTGTTTAATTTGTTATTTTTATTTTCTGCTGCCAAAATTTTTCTAGCAGAAGTTCTAGAAACAATTTAAAAATTTCCAAGGTGGTGTCGCTGTGGTAACGAAAATTTTGTTGACATGTGCGAGTCGAACTACTAGGGTGACCGTTTTTTTTTTTCAAAATCCGGCAAATCCAAAATGATATACAAATTTTCTTTATTTTACTAGATATGCGCTGTATGATATGAAAAACAGTAAAAAAAATTTTCCTCCGAACCGTTTATTACCGCCTAAATAACATTTTTTTTACTGAAATAAGAGAGAATTTTCGCAGCTCTCCGCAGAGAGTACTCAAGTAGTGTATGAATTGAATTCATGGTGTAATAAAAAGAAGGTGACGCCAATCGGGCCTACTTCTCTCTCGAAATCGGACCAATCTCATTAGAAGGCCGTCATTTTCTATTTGTGATGTCATAGGACATATTTAGGGTATTTTTTAGCTGAAATTAGTGTTGAACATTAAGAGGGAATGGTAGTGCAAATAGTAAAACTAGTATTGTCAATTGGATTGGTTGCGTTTTGATCAGCTATGTTATTGTCAACAAAGTTAATATTCAAAAATTCAAATTAAAAATTGTGAAAAAGTGAAAAATTGCAGTAATAAAACGACTGCCAATAATGATAGAAGCATAAGTTTTTTTACCTTTCCAAGCAGCAAAAAACTGCGGGATCAATGGCTAAGGTTTTGCAACAAAACCGATCCGCTAAGTAATTATTAGCGAGTATGCGAATATCATTTTCGCAACAAAGATATAATTGGCAAAGTTCAACGAGACCTTGGTAAGTTTGCAAATTAATTGAATATACTGTTTAATGTGCAACGGAATAATTCTTCTTGTTAGGACTACCACGAAAATTGATACTGAAACAAGGAATTGTACCATCAATTGCGAACCCAGGTAGTATTGATGATAATGAAAAGGATATACATAAGTCCAAGCGGCGACGAAATATTTATCGCGAAAAATTATTTACAAATGCACATTGATGCAGCGAAAGATATCTAATGCAATCCCAACGTAAAAACAAATTTTCTTCAGGGCGCGTATGCTTTTCACTATAAAAAAAACTTAATCGTGAAATGTCGAATAATCAAAGCCGCATATTCAAGAAACTGAATAAAATTATAAGTTGACAAACAAAACAGCAACTTTTAAAGTTTTTTTGCTTTTTTAAACAGGTAAGTAAAGCTATCAACATAATTTAGTTCACACACATAACACCAGTTGAATTATATTATGCTATATAAATGTTAACAGAAAAGCTGCACATGTTTCGTCAATTTAATGGCGCGGAAATCCTTTTAACAACCAAATATTAACTCAAACATGCCGTAATTTTTTCAAAATATTAACAAATTTCTTTATTTACAAATTGCAACTCTGTATCCAAATATATGATAGTGCTGTGCGGCGTAAAAATGTTGAAATCAGCTCAAAATACTCTTAATTCATGTGACGTCACAAATAGAAAATTGCGGCCTTCTGAGAATTGTCCGATCAGGGACACAAATTCACACCACCTTCTTCTTATTACACCATGAATTGAATTTGCGTCTGCGTATTTCGAGCTGCCAACCTGGTTTAAAACTATTCTTACTTTGTTTTAAATTGTTTGTAAAATATTAAATATGAAAATAAATATTGTTTTGTTATTTCTATTCTCAAGTTCTTTGTCTTCACCTTTGCCGATGCAAGCAAAAATTCATACGCGCTCATATCCATTAATACGCGCTCACATGCGTTCATTTTTGATTTTTGCTTTTTGTGATTTACTCTTCAAAGAAATCATTGCTGAGCAGAAAGAATAAACACCACAATTGATGCGCTTGAGTTGAACGGTGATCGAAATCACAGAGCTAACAAAAAGTACAAGCATAGAATATGTATACTAAGAAGGCGCATCCCATACAAACTGATTGTCAAGTTGAAATGACAAAATCAGGCAGCGGCGGGCAGCGTGTGTTGGAAGTCAACAAGCTGTACTGCTATTTTTCGGAAAATATTTTCTGATCTATGTGTTTGTGTTTCTTTCCTTTGCTATGCATATGCTGCTCGCTAGTGTTGGGTAAGTATGGCTCACTTTGGTGAACTAGTTCACTTGTTCTTTTTTTTGAAGTGAGCTAACTCACTCACATGGCTCACTTGCTCACTTGCTTTATTATAGTCTTAATAAGACTGATTTCACAAAAAAGAAAAAAAAAAAAATTTCCTCACACTACTTATGAATTACAGTTATTATTTAACTAGATTTTTCACAAAATACAGCATAGCTTTTATTTTCTTATTTTACTTAAATATATACGTTAAAAAAATCACAGTACGCAAAAATCCAGTTTAACTACATACTAAATAAAAAAATAAAAAAAATTAAAAATAAAATAATATAATAAAGTGCTATTCCCTACTTCATTGGGAATTCTTTAAAAAAAAGTGGAAGTTTCGTTTCCTTTTATTTTTCATTGACCCTAAGAATATAACTAATATATACTTACTTGGTAATTAATCTTTACATATTATTATTAAAAGAACAACAGAACCAAAGTGAGCAAGTGAGTCAAAAAGAACAACAGAACCAAAGTGAGCCAAAAAGAACAACAGAACCAAAGTGAGCAAGTGAGTCAAAAAGAACAACAGAACCAAAGTGAGCAAGTGAGTCAAAAAGAACAACTGAACCAAAGTGAGCCAAAGAGCCAAAGTGAGCCAAAGAGCCAAAGTGAGCCATAAGGAAAGAACATGTTCACTCGTTCAGTGTAGTGAGCCACTCTTTTTTGTTCACTCACTCATGAGCAACCCAACACTACTGCTCGCACTCATGCTTTGATTACAATCGCTTGTCTTTATTTTGATTTCGGTTTTTATTTTATTGTGTATGCGCTTTTGATGAAATTTCAAATGATATTGTTTCCCTTTCTGCCTATTCATGTGCTGCTCGCACTAATTCCTAGTGTGAAGTTTATCTATTTTAAGTTGGATTTTTTATGTTTGATAAGTAATGAATTAATGGTTAAATATCAGACATTTTTTATGCAGATTTTTGCATTATTTAATATGTAATTTATTTCTAATAATTATTGCTCATTATAAATTAATTTCATTTCCATATTTATCCATTCATATTGTTCAATTTATTAAATGCAGACACCTGTCAAAGATCCAAATAAATAGTCCACCAAATATTTATATTTTGCGTAGCCGGCTTAAATTGTCTTCATTTAATATTTTGCGCACTCCACTACAATCTGAAGGAACTGGTGTTTCGATTGATCGCCAGTTCAATTGAATGCATGCCAAATTTTTGTTCCGAATGAACTGAATAATTCCATCATATTTAAATAAATATATTTTACACATATTTATTTACACAAATAATGCATGATTAGCGCAAAATATTCTAAATGGCTTTGCCTTTTTTCATTCACACAGTCAAAGTGCTAAGAAGTAGAGGTGTCAAACTATGATGGTATATCGATAGTATCGATAGTTTTAATTTTCAAACACTATCGATTGTTTTAAAATACTATCGATAGTCACTGTAATGTAACATTGTGAACTTCATCACTAAAATTTCTCTGGATCATTCGATGCGCAGGTAATTTCCCCTCCGAAAATTCTATTTGTTGAAATAGTTAAATTTTGTGCAATTTTACATTTTTTCGGTGGTAGTGCTGATTGTGCAGGTAGTGCTAATTGTGCGGGTGGTGCATGTGGTGCTGAAGGCGTGTTGTTAATACAGTTTTCGAGATGGCTGACGGTAAGAAAATTTAATAGGTGATACACCACAGTTATGTAACCGCATAATGAGTCCATATTACATATAATTAATATTTTTGCAGGTTCCATTAAAGATTTTTTTTTTAAATTTCTTCTTTAACGATACTATCGCGATAATATCGATAGTTTTTTTTAAATATCGAAAACTATCGATGGTGTGACCATCGATAGTTTGACACCTCTACTAAGAAGCAGCTTTGAGAATTTTAATGCCTGTAACAATAAAGAAGAAGAGCTAATATTTCATAAAAAGCGAGAAAAATGAACTACAGTCGAAACTCAATAATCCGACTACTTGCTGATCTGAAAATACAGTAATTCGCAGGGTTATTTTCATGCATTGGCTACTCTGTAATCCGAATTAATTGCAATTCTTTAATCCGAATTACATGTTTTCCTTATGTCTTCCAGGTAAAAAGTAAAAAATTTAAATATTTATATATTTATATACAACTTAAAAATTAATTATTAGATTTTCATAGACCCTTGTGATTTTCTTTAATAAAGTTAATAAATATTTCGAAAGATTGGATAGTCCGGATTGGGCCAGCAATCATTTTTTAAATTAGCGAGTTTCGACTGTAGCTTCACAAATGAAACTTCTAAAAAATGTCAATCGCCACAAAAAATGCTTTGTATATGAAGACAATCACCACACACATACACAAACATGACAACTACCGAAAAAGAAACAAGCGCAACAACAAATATGCGCAATCGGCTAGTCCAACAACACGATCAAAGAAAATGCTTTGTATATGAAGACAATTATCACACACACATGCAACTACTACCGAAAAAAATATATGCCATCTTCTGATAGAGTCCTGGCCTACGCCATCTTACACACGCTGCCCGCCGTTGCCTGATTTTGTCATTTCAATTTTGCAAGCAGTTTGTATGAGATGCGTCGTCTTAGTGTACATATTTTCGCATCCATTACATAATTTTTGCACAATAACATCCATAACAAAATCAACAAGTTCTAAAACGCAAGTCAAAAAATGAAGCTACGTGAATTTCAGCTGTGAATGCGCTACGTTTCCGCAAGCGGAAAATACGCACATGTATTTCAACTTTTAGGGTTTTCTTTCAATTTTACCATGACAAAAAAGTTGTGTTGTTTTTTTTTTAGCAATATACATATGTATATCTTATTTACAATCTGCCTATGTAGGACAATCATTAAATTGCTTAATCTAGCGTTATTTGGTATAGAAAAATATACAGTGTGTCACTTAAGTATTTTGCCTATTGGTTTTCATGCAAAAATTTGAATTTGTTGGCTTATAAAATAACAACAATGGGAAAAATAGAAAAAAAAATGTTGCTCGTCTGCTAAAGGCATATTTTCACAACAAGTTAACCCAACTACGGATCATATACGATGATCCGTTAGCTAGCTATTGAGGCGCAATCTATTTCTGCCAAAAATTTCGATCTCACAAAAGTATTTTGCCTCGCAACAAAGTACACGTGGTTTCCATATTTCCTATGAAATTTGCCTCAATTGCGTGGAAATTATGCATGCTGTACTTGCTGCTAAGGCAATAAGTTAATGTTGTGTACAATTTCGATGTGATTCTGCTGCTTATGTAACCCAAAATGGCAAAACGCAAAGAATTAAATTATGAACAAAGAAAAATCATTTTATATCTGTATTATCAGCGTAAACTAATCCAATATGTTTCTGAAATGTTTGATCGAAGTCGTCAAACAATCGAAAACACAATTAAATGATCGAAAGAACATGGTATCATAGAAAATACAGCCTGTTCTGGCCGCCCATAAATGCTGACAACACGAATTGATAGGGAAACCCTTAAGGAAAACCGGGAAAACCCACATTTATCAGCACCAAAAATTAAAGACAAATTGCAGACGCTCATACCTACACGTGTGTGCGATGAAACAGTCCGTAGGGTTCTCAGGGCCAACAATATCCATGGTCGTATTGCACGGAAAAAACCGCTGCTTTCATCAGTCAACAAAGTAAAGCGGTTATTGTTCGCAACGAACAACAAAACTAGGTCTTTGGAGTTTTGGAAGAATGTAATCTTCAGTTATGAAAGCAAATTTAACATTTTTGGGTCAGATGGGCGTCACATGGTCTGGCGCAAACCAAATTAAGCGTTAAAAGTTATAAACTGTAAACCAACAGTAAAACACGGCGGTGGTTCAGTGATGGTATGGTGCTGTATGTCGGCTCTTGGTGTTGGGAAACTTGTATTCATCGACGGCATTATGGATAAGCAAGTATACTTATCAATTTTTAAAGAAAACTTGCACGCCAGTGCTGAGAAAATAGGGTTAAATTTAAACGAATTTTATTTTCAACAAGATAACGATCCAAAGCATACCGCTCTGGACGTTAAACTTTGGCTGTTGTACAACACAAAACATTTTCCGACACCACCACAGAGTCCTGACATTAACCCAATATAAAATCTTTGGGCCTATCTCGAAGGCAGAGTCAGAGAACATCATTTGACTTCAAAGCAACAGCTGAAAATAGTTCTACAAGAAGAATGGGACAAAATTCCAATTGGAATATGCCGAAATTTGGTGGAATCGATGCCTAGACGATTAGGAGCTGTGTGCGCCAACGATGGGTACGCTTCGAAGTATTAATTTAGTTTTATTTTTTGTTTTATTTTATTTTTAAAGTCATAAATTCAAAAAAGCAAAATACTTTTGTGAGATGTAAATTATCCAATGTTTTTGTTTTTTGTTTTATTTGCAGTAGAAAAAGTTGTTATTTTTTGTTGTTATTATGTTTTTATACCCTGTACCAAAAAATGGTAAAGTGTATATTAAAGTTGTGCAAATGTATGTAACAGGCAGAAGGAGGCGTCGCAGACCCCACAAAGTATATATCTTCTTGATCAGCATCGAAAGGCGAGTCGATATAGCCATGTCCGTCTGTCCGTCTGTCCGTATGAACGCACGGATCTCGGAAACGGTAAGACCTACAACCACCAAATTTGGCACGAAGACTCTGCCAATCCATAGGCATAACGAGTTTATTTTTTTTTTCGATATTCGATCTATAACATATAGCTGCCATAGGAATGATCGGCCGAAAAGCCATATTTAGTAACAAAAACCGCTTTATGTTTAAAGATATGTTTACCAAATTTGGGATTTAATTGTTTTACCTAATGCTCAATCACATATCTAAAAACTATGTATATCGGTTCACTATATCATATAGCTGCCATAGGAACGATCGGCCAAAAAACAACATTTACTGAGAAAAATTTTTTTGTATATTAAGCAATCGTTATCAAATTTTAGATTTAACAATTCTAAGTAATATCCAATAATATTCCCGAATATTATAAATATCGGTTTGCTATAACATATAGCTGCCATAGGAAGGATCGGCCGAAAAACAACATTTACTGAGAAAAACTTTTTTGTTTATTAAGATATCGTTACCAAATTTTGGATTTATTGATTCTAAGTAAACTCAAATCATATTCCTAAAAATGATAAATATCGGTACACTATAACATATAGCTGCCATAGGAACGATCGGCCGAAAAATGGCTTTTACAAAAAAAAAATTTTTTTTCTTGAGATATCCTTACATAATGAATACAAAATATTAAAGCAACAAAAAAATATATTAAGATTTGGCTTCGGTACAGGGTTTTCTATAGTCGGTTACGCCCGACTATAGCCCTGCCTTTCTAGTTCTAATATAAAAAACCCATAATAAAACATTACAAAAAAAAAATAAAAATTTCGGTTAATGAATACCCTTACAACTCCTTTTTCTCTCCAATTTACTAGTATTTTGCATAGGCAAAATACTTAAGTGACACACTGTATTTTCTCAAAGCTGCTTCTTCACGCTTTGGCTGTGTGCATGAAACAGCCAAGCCAATGAGAATATTTTGCAGTATTTACGCATTATTGAACAATGGTTATATTATTCAGTTCATATAAAACAAAAATTTGGCATGCATTCAATTGAACTGGCGATCATCGAAACTCCAGATCGTTCAGATTGTAGATGTAGATGAAAATATGGTGACAAAAATGGGAATAGAACGAACCGAAAAATTAGGCCAAAAAGTAGGGTGAAAAATAGGAGGAACAATAAGGGAAAAAGGATGGAAAAGGAGGAAAAAAGGGAAAACTACCATTAAAAATGGGAAAAGATGAGGCGAAAAAATTGGAGAAAAAGTACGGGAAAAAATAACGAAAACGAAATAAAAACGGGGAAAACTAGCGTTAAAGAGGGGATAAGAAGGGGCGAAAAATTTGGAGAAAAAATATGGCATAATGAGGGAAAAAGGGTGGAAAAAGGGAGAAAATTAGCATTAAAAAGGGGAAAAGAAGAGGCGAAAAAATTGGAGAAAAAGTACTGGAAAAAATTAGGAAGACGAAGGAAAAACATGGAAAATTTGCATTAAAGAAAGGCAAAAGAAGGACGAAAAAATGGGAGAAAAAATTGGGGATAAAAATAGGAATAGAACGAACCGAAAAAGTAGGCGAAAAAGTAGAGTGAAAAATAGGAGGAAAAAGGAAGGAAAAGGAGGGAAAAAGGGGGAAAACTAGCGTTAAAAAAGGGACAAGAAGAGGCGAAAAAATTTGAGAAAAAATAGAGGAAAAAAATAAGAAAAAAATCAAGGAAAAAGGGAGAAAATTAGAGTTTAAAGGGGGAATAGAAGTGGCGAAAAAATGATAGAAAAATAAGGGATAAAAAGGAAGACAATTTAAGCCGGCTACGCAAAATATAAATATTTGGTGGATTACTTATTTCGATCTTTGACAGGTGTCTGCATTCGATAAATTCAGCAATATGAATTGATAAATATGGAAATCTAAGGATTTTCATATATTTTGTAGTAATTTATATGAATAATAATTATTAAATTATAATTAAAAATATAGTGCAATATTAGAAACATGCGCAATTATTAGGAATTAATTATATATTAAATAATGCAAAAATGTCCATAATAAATGTGTTTGATATTTAACTATTAATTCATTACTTATCAAATATCAAAAATCTATCCTAAATAGAAAAATCTCACACTGGGCATTAGTGCGAGCAGCATATGAATAGGCAGAAAGGGAAACAATATCATTTGAAATCTCATCAAAACCGCATACACAAAAAAATAAAAACAGAAGTCAAATTAAAGACAAAGCAATTGTCATTAAAGCATTAGTGCGAGCAGCACATGCATAGCAAAGGAAAGAAACACAAACATAAAGAGCAGAAAATATTCATATATTCTCTGGCCACATTGAATTATTGAAAATTATAGCAGTTTGCCTTCCAACACACGCTGGCCGCTGCCTGATTTTGTCATTTCAATTTGGCATGCCGTTTGTATGAGATGCGCTTTCTTAGTATACATATTCTCTGACTGCACCATCATCTTTAGTGCCAGTTCGCCCTCGTTCTAATGAGAACGACATATAACCTTGGCACTAGCTCTTTTTCTAATACCATGATTGTCTGTAATGTGTTTAGCCTATAACTGTATCATTTATTTTCTAACTTTTCTTTATTTATTGAAATTATTTAGAATTAGATAATTATTTTAATTTTTAGTGCATCTATTTATATTAACTTTAATTTAGATTTTTAATTTTATTAATTAGTTTTGGTAAACTAAAAATAATATTTGTCAAGTAGATAAAGCGGCTGTTGATCATTATCGGTCGTAGCTGTGAAACAGACACTAGGTCTGGTTTCGCATGTGCTCCAAGAGGTAGAAAAGTGTAAAAAAAAGAACCATTCCAATTTTAATGACAATCTACCTAATCGGAAATAATTCTACCAATCTACCAAAATTTAATAAAATCGGTTAAATTTGAAAAAATCTACTAATCTACCACAAATTAAAATTGGAAAGTAAATCTACCAAATTTGTATTTACATTTTCGTTATATACGTTATTACATATAATTAATTGGGGAATTTATGTATGTAAAAAAAGATTAAAGTAATATATGGTATAAATAATAATAAGTAAATACATTAAAATTGGGAATATTAAATAAAATTTGGAATTATAGGTAAACCCGCGACTGTTAATAGGTTTTACACCTAGCGCTTACTCTACGCCATATGAAATCAATTAATCAAAACGAATTTTAGCAGAAAGGCCAGCTTAAAGACATATTAAATGTGTTGGATTCACAGGAATGGAACCAAATGTGTTTTGTATGATTTATTGAATCATTCATGTGAATACAGCAAAAGCAAAATGTGTTGTACTAGTAGCATGCGAATTTGAACTGAGCTATTGTGGCGCCAGTCTGCAATGAGTTCGCGGGAATTCTGAGGAAACTGAATTTCGTCAGTGTGCTTAGTGATTGCGCGCTCTTGTTCTTAAGTAAAAGTATAGTTAAGTTAGTCTGTTGCAAGTCGTGAAGAAAGAAGGATGAAGAAAGAATGAACAAAATAAATATCTTGTTCATATAAAATACATGTGTTTCATTTGGTTGACTTTGGGATTAAAAATAACAATAGGTTATGGGCCCAGTCACCAAATTTAAATAAAAACAAATAGTGAACAAAATCGAAACAATAAATTTAAAAATTAGAATGGACAAGTCCAAGCGAAATATCAAATCATTTCAAGGCGAGAAGTATTTTATTTGGAAGTTCCGAATGAATGCCTTTCTAGCCGTAAATGATGTACTATATAATTAAAAGTGAAAAGTCGGATCCAGTGACTGAAAATGGTTAAAAGATGAACGCTGTGCAAAAAGCCTGATAATAGAATTCCTTCGTTTTTAAATTTTGCAACCACCGAAAACACCGCAAAAGAAATTTTTAAAATCTAGATGCAATCTATGAAAGAAAAAGCTTGGCATCTCAATTATCTGTGCGAAAACAATTATTGTCATTAAAGTTAAAAGTCGGTTCTCCTCTTATAAATCATTTTAATATTTTCGATGATTTAATAACTGAACTTGTGACATCTGGTGCAAAAATTGAGGAGGTGGACAAAGTTGCCCATTTATTATTGACACTTCCCTCTTCATATGACGGAATTGTAACAGCAGTTGAAACGCTATCCGAACAAAATTTAACATTAATCTCTGTGAAAAATCGTTTGCTTGAACATGAGATAAAATTGAACAATGCTGACAAAGACACAAGTTTGAAAGTTCTGCAAGCAGTTAGTAATGATCGAAACAAGAACAAAGTGAAACCTTACAACAAAAATAGTAAAAATAAATTTAAAAATAAAATAAATAAAAAGGCAAATGTTAAATGCTATCACTGTGGAAAGAGAGGGCATTATAAAAATGAATGCTATATTTGAAAACGCCAATCAAATAATACCAATAAAGAAAACGAAAAACAAGTATAATCAGCTACCACACAACAAGAAGGGTTTGCTTTCATGATGCAGAGCTCGGTAAATATGTCAGGTTTATTTTTCATTTTAGATTCGGGAGCATCTGATCATATGGTCAATGACATAAACCTATTTGCCGAATACACACACCCGAAGCCACATATTAAAATTGCAGTTCCTAATGTGGAGAGTATATTTTTGCTACATCCAAGGACATCATACACGTTCGCAATAATGGACAAGATCAAATCAATTTGAAAGATGTTCTGTAATGCAAGGATATTCCTCAAAATTTGCTGTCCGTAAAGAAAATGCAGGACGCAGGAATGAGAATAGAATTTTTTTCAGGAGGTATAAAAGTGACAAAAATGGGTAAACTCTTTCTGAAATGTAAGTTTTCACATAATATACCTATTATTGAATTAAGCACATATCATAGTGCATATAAAATTAATAAAAATACAAAAGATCAGTTGCGGCATGAGAGATAAGGGTATATGAGCAAAGGAAAATTCTTGGAAATAAATCGTAATAAAATGTTTGATGATATTAACCTATTAGATAATATTAAATTTAATAACCAAATATGTGAAGCTTGTGTAAATGGAAAGCAAGCTAGACTGCCATTTGAAAAATCCAAAAATAAAAACTATATTAAAAGACCTTTATTTATTGTCCATTCTGATGTTTGTGGACTCATCACACTTCAATTGATGGAAAAAATTATTATGTAGTTTTTATAGACCAATACACATATTGTTGTGTAACATACCTAATAGTTCACAAGTCTGATTTATTTATACATTTCAAAGATTTTGTAGCAAAAAGCAAAGCTCGCTCTATGGTAAATGAGGCAAAATTAGACAAACGTTTTTGGGGAGAAGCCATTCTTACAGCTACTTACTTAGTAAACAGAAGTCCCAGTAGGGCGGTTAATGACAAGACTAAAACCCCATTTAAAATGTGGCATAACAGAAAGCCAAACTTAAAATACCTTAAGGTATTTGGGTCAATAGCATGTGTACACAACAAGACAAGAAAAAGAAAATTTAGTGAAAAATCCGCAAAGGCCATACTTGTGGGTTATGAAACAAATGGCTACAACTTATGGATTGTAGAAACAAAGAAATTTATAGTGGCAAGAGATGTAGTTGTATATGATAATAATAAGTCAATCTCTACTTCTGGTCTGGCAGAGAATGAATACTCTGAAACTCAAACTGTTGATTTAGACTGTGTTGATTCGCAGTTCCAAAATGTGGAACAAGAAAAGAAGTTCCAAAATGAGAGTTTGGAACACATAAAAGATTTCCAAAATAAAAGAAAGGAAATGGTCCACTGTAACGTCCAGAATGAGAGGACGGATTTTGTAGACTCCAATAATGAGAAAATTGAAAGTGGTCAGTGTGACAAGGATTGTAGCGAATCAGGGATTCAATATGAATCAATAGAGAATATATTCCTCAATGAGAATAAAGAAAGAGATCAGTCAAGTATCCCTAATGATGTTAGGGAATGAACGGTTGAGCTCAGGCGAAGTGAGAGATTGAAAGAAAAACCACAAAAATCTTATCAATTCTTGAACAGTTGTGTACTAAATGCTCATACGATGTTTAATGACTTGCCAAATTCATTTGACGAAATAGAAAACAGAAGTGACAAAGTATATTGGGAAAATGCAATTAACGACGAATTAGAATCTCATATTTATAATGAGACTTGGACAATGGTAGATAAGTCACAGAACAAAAATATTGTTGATTGTAAATGGGTATTTACAATCTAAAAAAATGAGATGGGAAATCCAATCAAATATAAAGCGAGGCCGGTAGCTCGTGGATTTACTCAGAAATATCTTATTGACTATGAAGAAACATTTGCACCAGTGGCAAGAATTGTCAGCTTTCGGCTTATTTTGTCTTTGTCAAACCAATCTGATTTAAGAATACATCACATGGATGTAAAGACAGCATTTTAAAATGGCAACCTGAAGGAGGAAATATATATGTCAACTCCTCAAGGCTTGAAGTGTAAGCCGAATAAAGTTTGCAGATTAAACATGGCCATTTATGGAGTCAAACAGGCAGCAAGATGCTGGTATGAAATGTTTGAGCTAGTCATAAAAGAAATTGGTTTCGTAAATTCAAAAGTAGACCATTGCATTTATATACTTGACAAAAATAAAATTAATAAAAACAAAGATCTCGACACAATGAAAAGATTTAAGAATTATCTTAATGGAAAATTTAGAATGACTGATTTATGTGAAATCAAACATTTTATTTGCATAAAAATTTAAAGACATCATGATAAATTAGAGCTTAGTCAATCCGCATACATAAATAATGTGTTAAAGAAATTCGGCATGGACAATTGTAATCCAGTTAACACTCCACTTCTAAATAAAATCGATTATGAAGCTTTGAGTTCAGATGAATATTATGAAGCACCATGCAGAAATTTGATAGGGTGCTTAATGTACAAAATGTTATATACACGACCAGACTTAAGTACATGTGTAGGAATTCTAAGCAGATACACAAAAAAAACAATAAAGAACTGTGGCTATCGCTAAAAAGAGTTTTGAGGTATCTCAAAGGCACAATTGATCTGAAATCAACTTATGAAAAGAATTTAAATTACAAATGTATTATAATTGGATATGTAGATTCAGATTGGGATGGAAGTCAAAGCGATAGAAGAAGCACTACTGGTTATTTATTTAAAATGTTTGAGTCATGCATAATCTGCTGGAATACAAAGAAACAAAATTCAGTTCATGCATCATTAACAGAAGCAGAATACATGGCTTTATTTGAAGCCACTAGAGAAGCTATGTGGTTAAAATCATTATTGAGTGATATAGAAATAAAATACATTGAATCAATCAAAATTTATGAAGATAACTAAGGTTGTATAGGTATCGCCAATAAACCATCATGTCACAAAAGATCAAAACATATAGATATTAAATATCACTTCACAAGAGAAAAAATGGAACGTAAACTAATTAATGTTGAGTATATTTCCACAGAAATGCAGCTGGCTGATATTTTGATTAAATTATTGCCGAATAAAAGATTTCTGGAATTAAGAAATAAGTTAAAACTTACTGTATAAACTAATATGAATTAATTATTTTATTTTAACGTAAATGCTTGATTGAAATTGTTTGTTTTGTTTTGATGGTCTGATTGGGTTTTTTCTGGGTTTTCCCCAATCCATGCAAAAAATGTTGGACCATGATTGTAACACTCTCCAGAACGCACGACTTGTTAAATTGGAACAATAATATTTTTTTTATGTTGGTGCGTGCATTTTGCTTTTAAGGAGGTGTGTTGGATTCACAGGAATTGAATCAAATGTGTTTTGTATTATTTATTGAATCATTCCTGTGAATAGAGCAAAAGCAAAATGCGTTGTACTAGTAGCATGCGAATTTGAACTGAGCTATTGTGGCGCCAGTCTGCAATGAGTTCGCGGGAATTCTGAGGAAACTGAATTTCGTCAGTGTGCTTAGTGATTGCGAGCTCTTGTTCTTAAGTAAAAGTTTAGTTAAGTTTCATTTGGTTGAATTTGGGATATATTTAAAATAACAATTAAATGTCTAAAAGATTTAAATATATAAACTGCTCTAAAAAAAGGCCTTTTCCTTTGCTTATGTGGTAATGGGGGAAAAAAAGAAATTTGTATTTTATTTAAAATATTGTTTATCAATATATATGTATATATACAGCACTTTTCGCTTATAACGAACTTCAAGGGACCAGGCAAAATGGTTCGTTTTAAACGAAGACTCGAACAAATCAATTTATGTATATGCTAATGCATGTATTAAATGCATTGTTTATTTATTAAACAAAATTTGAAATATTTTAATATAAAAAAATTAGATTTAAAAAAATCAGTTATTTTAGGCTGTTTAGTACTAATATTAGCTTTTTGTACACTTTCACTTGAGCCAAGTAGTCAAGAATTTGTCGCGTGACTGAAGAGAAGTTCTTACATAGCTTACGCTATAAATTGCATCCAGTTGTGCTACTTTTTGGTTCGTTATAACCGAAAAATAAACAAGTTTTCCATGCAAATGGTTCGTTATAACCGGGTTCGTTATAAGCGGAAAAATGTTAAAGGTTTATTAGAAAAAAAGCTCGAACTTTTGAAAATGGTTCGTTATAACCGAAAGTTCGTTATTATCGGGTTCGTTATAAGCGAAACTTACTGTATTATATACAGAAGATATCGCTTAAGTGCAGGCCTGCTTAATTGTATTTTCTGAATATAAACAAGATATTGTGTGAATTTTCGTATTAATATAAATTTTTTCATTGAAAATCAATCAGTTTAAAAGCATTTTCTGCATAATAGCAATTAGCAACCATCATTTGAAAATTTAATTTCATCAACTCTGATAGTATAAATGCAACGCCATTCACATGTGGCTTTTGACTTAATCAATCACTCTGGCGTGATTTTCCAATGAAGTTTTAATTTCAATGAAAATTAGATTTTAGGGAAGTTCAGCCAGTTAAATGAGAAAAAAACATTACAGGTTAAAGAAAAGACAAAATTAATCAAAGATTATTATAATGGAGTGCCTCAAACGGAAAATACAAAATCCCAAGATGGTACTGTTTATACTTTTTCGTCTTTGCACTTATGCGATATGCACTATATATTTGTTTATATATATATGTTTTTTAACGGAAATTCTCTTAATGAACAGTTGCACCACTGATGCGCATGTATATCACTCTGATAGAGTTCTATCTCAGTCTCACCCACGGGAGAGTGCTGTCTAAAAATACAAACACATTAGCTCGGCATATGGTGGGTGCAGTGTTCGGACAGTTGACTATGTTATCTTATTGAGGTTGGAATTCATGTACTGCGACCTAGCTAGATCTATTGTACTTCCCATTGACTCTAGTAACTAGAGAACCTCCGTAAGACCTATATCTTGCTGAAAGGCAAGGATACTTAGGGGGTAAAGTGCCGGGCGAGGCCCGACCGTATCTTGGTGTCCCAAGTGACGTGTTCTTCACCTTGCCAGCTCATCACATTCTGATAGAAAGACCGAGGTTGAACATGTGCTTCCATAGTCTGCAATGACCAGAAGGGAAGCTTATGAGAATTTTCAGTTTGTTTCTATTTAAGGGTATTTTGGTCTTAAATCTTTTATGGTTATAACCACCAAGCATAGTTTTTGCTTGTTTGAGACTTGATTGGTTTACCCAGAAATTGTGCCAGAGTTTTTCTTCAAGATTTCAGAGATATTCTCTATCTGTGTGAGCGCCTATGCCTAAACAGGGTTCGGGTACTATCATTGCATTGGCTGCTCCTTTTCTAGCTAATTAGTGAGCTTTTTCATTTCCCTGGATATCGGCATGGCCCGGTACCCAGAGTAATGAAACTCTGTTACGGGAGGCCAGCGTCTCAAGGGCATTTTTGGTTTCTATGACCAGCTTCGACTTCAGGTTATATGACTGTAGGAAAGAATAACTATGTCTTTGTTTTTATAGCCTTTCGATGTTGAAGTGTGCACAACGATTTATGGCGCATATCTCCGCTTGAAATATACTGGTGTTATTGGCGAGGGACTCGCAGTATCTTGTGAGAAGCCCGAAGACACCCAAGCCGGTACCTTTTTTCGATGAAGGCGCCATCATTGTAAAACTTTATTGCATACGGTTTGATGTTGTATGCTTCGCGTTCCGTTGTCCAACTTCTTTTAGTATTAAGACCATTGTCAAAATACCTTGAGAAGTGGACGGTAGTGGTAATTGCATCTCTGGAGAGTGGAAATAGGGTTAGGTCTTCGTTAATCTTATTTCGGTCAGAGACGTAGCAATGTTGTCTTTATTAGATTGAAGATGACGATATGAAGTGAAGTTAGATCTAGGATATTCTCCATTGCCGCAGTTGGACACCTGTTATACCTACGCATGGCAAACGCTAGAGAAAATTCAGTCTATTTTGGATGGAGGCCAGGTTAGCTCTTTCTCGCCATGCTATGGCATCATAGGTGAGTCTTGGCTTGGCAACCATGTTGCAGAGCCAACGCAGTATCTGTGGAGACAGTTGACTAAAATGCTCTCTTTTATTCTTATAAAGTATGTATGTTTTAAGGAATTGACTAACTTTCAAACTGTAAGATATGGTGAGATAATAATGAGGAGTTTTTACAGTTTTATGTTTTGGTGAAATCAAACAGAGCTTGTAATGTTAGTATGTGTTAGTTTCTCGTGTCTTGTTATTTGAACGGCATTTATTAAATATTAATTACATAAAACAATAAAATGGCAGCATAACATTTGATAGCATTTGAGTATGAACAAAAGAGACTTAACGACTTAGGTAATTGCAATACAGTTAGGTTATTATTATTAATTTAATTATTAGTTTATTACGACTTGTGATTTTGGTGTTTCTGTGGCACTTCATTCTTTCGACGATTAGCATTTGCCATTCGTAGGCGCCTTTGGGCGGCAGATTTTGCTGCGCCCGTTGCTGCCATAGACGATATTACAAGAGAAGGTGAAGTAGCCGCACGTTGAGGATTTTGTGTAGTAGGTCGATTGGAAATTTTTGTTGTCTTGTGGTGGATTCTTTGAGTTATCCATGCTGCCAGTAACCGATTTGGTTACGGTGACGTAACTGTCGGGTGCTCGTACCTTACTCTGATTTGCAGCACCTTCGCTGTTGCTGATGTTGACTTTGTTGTTGTCGTCAGGCTTGTGCAACTCAAGCGCTTTTGTGTGGAATTTCTTCTCAACATTCACCGTGCCGCGGAATCCGTTCGGCACTGATTCGGTTGTAGTGCGTATGGGATAGCGATTTATGCGACCATTCTGGTTTTGAACTACCGTGTATTTGTCCGCGGGTAGGTTGGCTACTGCAGCCTGTTGCGTTTGAGTGGGAGATTTTTGAGTGTATGTGTGCAAGGGCGTATTGGGTTTGCCCTCCTCTGTCTTCACTTGTGAATCGATGGATGGCGTGGTTTCTAATTTAATTGGCTTTTCGTTGTAGTAATCTTCATCGTCATATTCATCATAAGGTTCTTCTTCATCGTCTTCATCCTCTTCTGGTGTCAGTGGTGTCTCATCATTGTCGACTTTATTATTGTTCAGCACTGCAAAAATATCGAAGTAGTGTCAAAAACACTTACATGGAATCGTATGCTTCTAAGTACCTTCCTTGCTGGTCTTGGTTGATTTAAGCTGCAGTTCTGGTATAGCATCGCTTTCGGAAGCATATGCTGGTCCACTATAGACGGTATCTACACGATCAGTTACACTAAAATTACAGTTTAAACATAAATTGACAACTTAAGGCAAAAAAGGGTTGTATTGAGGTTAGCCTACGCATCGCTGTTGCCAAATTGGCTAATTGTGTGGAAAAGTTCGCGGTTCTGTTCCCGGTAAGTAGCCACTTGTTCCTTTGTGCCTGATGCGGACTGCGCGGCGCCATGGTAAGAAACACCAAGTCTATAAAATGCGTTGAAATCAATTGTAGAGACAATTAAAAATATAACAAAAGTTCTTCCTTCATACTTGGATTTTCCATAAATCTGCGATTGACTTTGACCTGAATGACTGCCAGACTGTGCAGATGCTGAACCACCTCCAGTTGAACTAGTGCTTTCGTTATCCTGACCTGGACGGAAACCGATCTGAGCTTGTGAAGATGTCTGACCAGGTCCGCTGGATTGTGCGTCAGCTAATCCACCTTTGTCATTGGCTTGTACCTGTAAACATTTTACAAATTTAAAATAAACTTGCTGAAAAATGTAAAACAGGGCTCACCTCGCTCTGGCTAGCATGTATTATGCCTCCGCTTTGTGACGAAGCTTTGGTGCCACCATCCTTGTGGTTTAATTGAACTTGTGCTTGTGACTGTGCTGATCCACCGGAACCTTGCGATTGACTCATAGCACCATCAGCATTTCCTGTTACTTGTGCATTAGCAGCACGATCGGCATCGGATGTCATGGCGCTAGCACTAAATGAACCTCCAGAGCTGTATGTTCCAGAGACTTGTGTTTTTGCGGCGCCACCATTTTTCTTGCCTTGTGCACTTGCGGACGCTTGCCCATCACCAATTGTAGACTCAGCTTGAGAGAAAGCATCATCTGCGCCACCGGGAACAACAGTCGAACCGTCAGGACCGCCTATAAATATAAAGCGCAAATTGCACCATAAACACTTTTATGACTAGGAAAAATAGAAGATATTAGGTACAGAAGCAATACCTTGTGCTGTGCCACCATGTTGAAGTCCAGCAGCTTGTGTTAATTTTCCGGGACCCTGTAAGGCACCTACTAAATCTCCAGTGCTTGTTGGGTAAACGGTACCTATTCCAGCTCCACCCAGAATAGGTTGGCCACCGGGTATGGGACCACCTGAGCCAGAGGGATATCCTAAGCCTCCAACACCAGGTTGGCTACCTTCACCAGTTGGATAACTGCCAGTACCAACTCCCGCTTGTCCACCAGTTCTGCTTGGATAACCAGCTCCTCCAATTCCTGGTTGAATTCCGGAACTACTAGGGTAACCACTACTTGGCTGTGCCCTTATTCCAGTGCCTCCTAAGCCAGGCTGAGGTCCAATTCCAATTGAATACCCGCCACTCGGTTGTGTGCTAGCTCCGATACCTCCTACACCTGGTTGAATGCCAAAACCGTCATATGGTAACCCAGATCCTGTTCCTCTTACGCCGCTTAGATAACCACCGCTTGGATAACCACCGCTTGGATAACCACCGCTTGGATAACCACCGCTTGGTTGTGAGTCAAAACCTGATCCTACTTCAGGTTGAATTCCAGCACCTGCAGGATATCCACTACCTGGTTGTGCGCTAATTCCGGCTGCACCAATGCCAGGTTGAATCCCAGCGCCTGCAGGCTGTACATCAAACCCTGTTCCTCTTACACCGGGAAGAACTCCGCCACTAGATAAATATCCACCACCTGGTTGACCTCCAATTCCTGTTACTGCAGTACCAGTTGGATATGTTTTCCCCCCAATATCTCCTTGGCCAGGACTTTCTATGTATCTTTCACCTGGTCTTACTCTTATTCCGTCAAGCCCAGGTTGCCTTCCAGTTTCTATTGGATATTCAGGACCACCTGGAATGTAAGCTACATGTTGGCCAACACTTCCAGGACCTGGTTGCACACTCGTACCTGGGTAATAAGTTTGGTAACCTGATCCTGAATCCGGGTGTGCACCACCTGCACCTGATTGTACTCCAATACTAGTTGGGTATCCACCACCTGGGTGTGAACCAATTACGGCACCTCCAAGGCTAGGTTTCTGACCAGAACCTCCAGGTTGGACTACAGTTCCTGCACCACCAATACCAGGTTGTGCGCTTGCAGATGGATATCCACCACCAGGTTGAGTTCCAATACCAGGTTTACCACCCGTTAAGTCTAACGGGTAACTACCACCGCCAACATCACTTGGATATCCACCGGAAATTTGTGATCCGGCGACGAGTCCACCTACACCAGGTTGACCACCACTCGGTTGTAATATGGCACCTCCAACACCAGGTTGACTTGGTTGCCTGGTATCAGTAGGATATCCACCTAATTGCTGGACACCATATCCAGGGTGTACTCCTCCTCCAAGTTGATTTCTTAAGTCGCTAGGACGTCCACTACCAGGTTGAGTTGCTATGCCAATGCCACCTACACCAGGTTGTACACCTGCACTAGTTGAATATCCTCCACCAGGCAGAGCCCCGATTCCTGACGGAAATCCACCTCCAGGTTGTGTACCTATTCCAGCACCACCAACACCAGGCTGTATACCCGCACCAGTTGGATATCCACCACCTGTTTGAGCACCGGTGCCAGTAGGATATCCATCACCAGGTTGTGTTCCGAATCCTGTGCCACCAACACCTGGTTGTACACTTCCACCAGTTTGATATACACCACCAGGTTGTACACCTATCTCAGTTGGATATCTACCACCAGGTTGTACACCGGCACCAGTAGGAAATCTACCACCAGGTTGTACACCTCCACCAGTAGGATATCCACCACCAGGTTGTACTCCTGCGCCAGTTGAATATCCTCCACCAGGCTGAGCCCCGATTCCTGACGGAAATCCACCTCCAGGTTGTGGACCTATTCCAGCACCACCAACACCAGGCTGTATACCTGCACCAGTTGGATATCCACCACCGGCTTGAGCCCCGGTGTCAGTAGGATAGCCACCGCCTGTTTGAGCCCCGGTGACAGTAGGATATCCACCACCAGGATGTGTTCCGATTCCTGACCCACCAACACCAGGTTTTACACCTCCACCTGTTTGAGCCCCGGTGCCAGTAGGATAGCCACCGCCTGTTTGAGCCCCGGTGCCAGTAGGATAGCCACCGCCTGTTTGAGCCCCGGTGACAGTAGGATATCCACCACCAGGATGTGTTCCGATTCCTGAGCCACCAACACCAGGTTGTACACCTCTACCATTTAGATATCCACCACCACGATTTATACCTGCCTCAGTTGGATATGCACCACCAGGTTGTACACCTGCACTAGTTGGATATCCACCAGAAGGTTGTGATCCAATTCCAACGCCACCAACATCAGGTTGCACTCCAGGATCTGTTACGTAACCATTGTCGGGCTGGCCACCGACACCAGGATGTCCTCCGGTTGCAGAAGGATATCCACTACCAGGCCGTAAAACAAATTGAGGTACTCCAACTCCCCCAGAAGGATGTGCACCCATGCTACCAACACCAGGTTTAGTTCCTGCACTACCAATATTAGGTTGACCGATGGTTCCAAAAATATATCCACTTCCCGGTTGTGGACCAGATCCGGGACCTCCAACTTCTGAATGACCTGGATATCTACCTCCTCCTTGATAACCTGGTTGTGTAACAGTACCGGCGTCTCCAATACCTGGTTGTACTCCAGAACTAGTAGGATGTCCGTCTCCAGGTTGTGCACTTATTCCTGCGCTACCAATGCCGGGTCGTAAACCTGCACTGGCTGGATAACTACCACCAGGTTGTGTTCCAATTCCTGTGCCACCAACACCAGGTTGAATGCTTGCACCAGGTGGATGAGTTCCGACACCAGGTTGACTGCTTATTCCAGTAGGATATCCACCTCCAGGTTGTGCAACTATTCCTCTACTACCATCACTAGGCTGTGCACCTGCACTAGTTGGATATCCAGCACCTGGCTGAACTCCGATACTAGCATGATCAGCAGTTCCGGAAGGATATCTACCACTAGGTTGTATTCCAATTCCAGTACCTCCTACACCAGGTTGTGCACCTATTCCTGAACTGCCGGCACTAGGTTGTAATCCTGTTCCAACGCCACCAACACCAGGCTGTGTTGCTCTTGGACGCGTATCACTGCCTCCTAAATTTCCGTCTAATAAGAGTGCAGAGACAAAATTTAATAAATAACTGATTTATGAATTGTTATTAAGGTTTAGTTACCAGGCAATCTAATAATTGCATCCGGTATACCATATGTTCCTGCGCTTCCAGGATAAGTAATTGCTCCTGTACCTGCAGAAGCACCGCCAGGATAACTTACGCTACCAGCTGGGCCTACCGGATATTCTATAAACGAGATGTAAAACGATTTTTATGTTGTGTATTGAAAATAAAAGCATTTTCTACCATAAATAGGAGATGAACTGCCGCACCCGCTACAGTCGCCTGCTGAGAACTGACTCTGAGCTTGACCCATGCCATGGCTACCAGCTATAAAATCAAATGTTTAATCTTTTATCTGGTTAGGTTTATGGTATAACTTACAAACTGTTGCCCGTGAGCCGCCTTCATTAGCTTCCGCGTCAGCCTTACCCTCCTGCTCTGGTGCACCAAAATTTAAGTACTGAGATTGAGTCTGTCCCCTGACACTAAATGCGACGGAAGTGTTTGAAGGTAAATAATAAAAAATTAAATTAACCTTTTTAACTTACTAGCCTCTACCGCTTCTTTTTGATCTTTGGCCATCTATCTGATCATCAGCTTCTAATAAATCATTTTCGGAACTCTGTATTCAAAAAGATAACAAAAGGTATGAAGTTTGTTAAATTACTATAATATTAAAATTTGTTGGTTGTTAATTTAATATAAAAAATCATCGAAAGTTCAATGTTAATACCAACATTAATTTCGACATTTTGGAAATTTAGAACTATGTGCAAATCCAGATTCAAAGTTGAGCATGTTATTTCGAAACTGACCTTGCATATTGTTAAAAAAAATATGTATAAGCTTTTACTCATACACAAATTATATTTATATATTCATATATGCATACATTAGTTTATATGATTATCGCATCTATCTCCGATGAGAGACTGTAATGGGGCAAATACTGTAGGGTCAAGAATTTTATTTGTAAAAGCAATTGGAATATCATGTTCATATTCGTTCAATACTTTTAATCGTAAACATTTTTAATAGAAGAATCCACCAAATACACATATGAAAGGACGCTTTGTTTTGACAGAAAAAATGCATATGCCTAGGAGTGGTTTAACGTTAAATTATTTAAAAGATTTTTTTCTCTATTACGCAGACGGTGACTCACTACCAACTAAGAGGATTTTCGAAATCGGGCCTAGTCTTCAAACTGTGCTAAACCCAAATGAAATAGTTTTTTGATGTGATTTTAATTTTGAATTTTTAAACACTTAAAAACTAAAACCTGTAACTAATTTATCGTTCTGTTATCATTTAAAATTTTAATTAAAGATTCATTTCAGGTCTACAATGATAAGACTCGGGGTAGGATCCTTGTCTTAGGGTTGATTGCACCGTCGCAAGATTGTTTATGGTTATTCGCTTACATGTAATGTTGACAGATTATTGAGCTTTGAAAGTTTCTTGATTATCGAAGAACATTTGGAAATGGTTTTCGATAGAATAATCCTTGTTGAGGAGAACTTGATGAATAAATATATTTACATATACGTGTATTTATTTGAAAATACCTGTCCATTATTTGTAAATTTCTTGAAATCAAAGAATACATTCTTTAAGCTGACATATTTCATAAACGCGAACACAAGAGATCATCTGGTAGTCTAATAAAGGGGATTTATTTTGGCATTTGACTTTAGTTGTAGCTAAAGCCAGATGGCCCAGGATGCACGGATAACACTTTTATTATTTCTGAATTTCTTTTATATAATTTTTATACCACTGGGTGATTCATTTAAAAGTTTTTTTTTTTAAATTGTAAATAAAACAAAGAGAAATTAGATAGCCTAATGAATCTTTATTAAGTCCTGAAAGAACATTCTCTGACATTTACTTTTTGAAAATAATTTTATTAAAATGTTGGCCGCGACTACTCCGTAGGTAGTCCATTCGGGAGGTCCAATTTTGGATCACTCTTCTAGCATTGCAATCGGTATCTGCCCAATTACGCGAGTAATGTTGACTGGATCGTAGCTGGCTAATCGGCGAAAACTTTTGACTTCACATAACCTTAGGCAAAAAAATCCAAAGGTGTGATATCACACGATCTAGGCGGTCAATTGACAGGTCCGAAACGCGAAATGAACTGCTCGCCAAAATGTTTTCTCAATAAAGTCATTGTGTCGCTCACTGCCCAAATGCGGCAATTATGCTTATTGACGTAACTATTGAACCAGAAATGTGCCTCATCATTGAACAAAATTCGACGCGAAAACAGCGGATCTTCGTTGAGCTGTTCTAGAGCCCATTTGGAGACGTTGTTGCGGTGTGAGTCATTCAATGATGATTTGTCAAATATTATTGAATAAAAATAACATGACAGCATGACACTAGTCACACGTGATCTTTAAAATAAGCCCAATTGACAAAAAAACCTCTTAATGAATCACCCGTTATGTAGCACTCGCCTTAAGAAAGGTGTATCCTTCAAATTTACTTTTGAGTCCTCTTCGGACATTTGATTCACTTACAAAAATATTATTAACTTACGATAGCTGCAGCATTTGTATAAGCAATCAGGAGCACTAATCCAATAAATATTCCCCAACGAGAGGGCAGCATTTTGGTGGTAAGAAAGAAAATATACTTCCGCTTTTAATTTGAATTTTTTGTTGCTAATCGCAAAAAAATTAATTCCACAACAAAACCAGTCAACTGAAAATATAATATTAAAAGTATTATCACTTTTTAGAAAACACATAGAAATGTTGTATATGCTCTTAAAGGCGTTCTTAAACTTAATAAGAGGTTATCATCACTTTGAAATTGGCACAGTTTGCCATTGTACTCATATATGGCAATAAATAATATTAATGCTTTTCAGGCACAACATTATGTATTCATATGTATACAGAATCATTTTTGCACTGCTGATGTTTTATGACTTTTAACCACATGAATACATTAATAATTATTTGTTTAAAATTAATTTAGTTTTATTAGCAATATTTTTTATGTAAAACATTTGTGTTTAATTATTATATTTCTTTGGATTTTAGGCTTTTCGTTTTATTTGAAGATAAATTTTATACTTCATTAAAAAGGGGTTTCACTCAGAATTTTTTTATTGTTGTTTTATTGTTATGCTTTCAAACACTTTTTAGTAATTTATTTTTTTAAACACTGTCAAAAAAGGACATTCTTTTTGTATTTATATACATATCTGTACATATAAATACATATATACAATATAGTATATAAGTGCATATATATTACTTTTTCGCTGTAATACCCGTTTTCATCTATCCAAATAAGTTTCGATTGCTTCCGATCGTGACAACTGCCGGATTGCGAATAACTCGTAAGAATCAAGAGTGCTATCAAGCCACTCGACTTAAGTTGAAATAATTCCAATACGTTTGCATATGAAATACACAAACCGCCGCATACAACACTATTTATGTAGGATCTTGCGCACACACATGCCTATGTATGTACACCAACGCCGACTGATGTTTAAGTGCGCATTCAACACGACTGTCACAGCAGTGTCAGTATCAACACTTTGATCGTGTTAATCGATCACTTTGCATAAAGCTGCGCCAATGGGCCATTCAATGCCTTGTTTCAACATCGGACGCATTTGGAAGGGGTAACAATTGCGTATGAGAAATAAAAACACAAAAAATTATAAAGATGAGAAACGAAAGGAGAAGAAATATGTTGTGGTGTACAATGCGGCATCAAAACATAGACAAACAGTTTGTCATAGACTTTTGACCCATTTTGAGGAAATGCCTTCCATTAAAAAGTACGCTCGTTCACAAATGTCTTTGCCTATTTGTTATTGCCTACGTTATGCGAGTGTAATGAATCTTCATATCTATATTCATATGAATATACATACAAATACGTGGTAATATAGAACTTGGATAGGCCTTTAAGAAAATTGCCCATACTTGCAGTTAAACGTTTGCTTTTTTGATTCTTGTTTTTTTCTTGTACTTGATGGTTGCTGTTGGTCTGCGAGTATGTGATTATACAGATTACGTGAGAGCTGAACTGTATCTGTTGTTCGACAGATCGTGGTTTTGATGTTTGTTCGCGAGTTTTTAAGTGTCCCTGTGTACATTTTCATTTCGTTCATTTAAAATTCATATAATCGTTTTGTTGCTATCATGTTTGTTGTTGCTGTGGATGCTGTTATTGTTGATCTTGTTGTTCTTGTTTTAGTTGTATACGAGATCATGATAATGGACGCACATAATTTTTTTTAATATATGTAAGCTGCAATATATTGAAATAAGTCTCGTTTAATTGGTGACGACATTCATGCGGACAACTAAATAGCCCAACAAAGTGGCAGACGGATAGACAGATACTAATGATATTTTTTTCCTGCCACAAATACTTAAATTTTTTATGGTGTTGAAATCGAAATTATGTTGTCAACCCTAAGGATTCAAACAAACATATCAGATAAGGTTTACTCAGTTACTTATTGAGAGTCAGCAAATAACAACAACAATTAAATCAATGTAATATGTGCGTTTGAAAGAATTATTTCTGGGTGAGGGAGTTACTAGCTGATTACTAAGATGATTGTTCAGGTTCAAGTTTCCGTCAATATTCAAAAACTCGATCGCTAGTTATTCCCTACTTCTTGCTTATTTACATATATTTGACTTTTCGCCTTTCCAAAGTACATATGTCTTATCTTGCATTCCTTGTGGAAGCCACTTACGATATTTCATCTATTTTTGTTCTTTTCTTTAAAGCTTTTTCGTTCAATAAGACAAAAAGATCTATCACATATAAAATGGGTTAAGGAAAAGTTGTCTTAATCTCGAAAATAAAATTCAGTCACACAAGACATGTCACCTTTTTCCTTTTATACTAAACTGTCACATATAATATCCCTCCTTTGTTATCTACATATATACAAAGCACCCACCATACAACTCAGTAACAACTGAGGAGAAACTGATAGTATGCCTTTATTATTGGGACTTGATGCTTGAACGAGAAAATGGCCAAGCCAAGTATCTCGGCGATTCGCCAATAATAATTATTAATTAATTAAAAATGCATTTATTACAAGTTTAACATCGTTGTTTTTGTTGAAATATTGATATTTATTACACTAATGTGTGTGGGCAAGTTAATGCAACATTAACTAACAGCGTGAATCTGTAAATTAACAGTGTTACAAACATACATATGTGAAGCAGAGTTGTGAGAACATAACAGCAGCAGCAAAGGCAAATACTTGAAAAAAAAAACCGCTTTCAGCTTACAACTCTATAAGCGAAAGTACGTTTCTTGTGTGGATAATTGCGATTTATTTGTTTTAAATTTGTTTTTTTAAATGAAATGCGCGACGGTAAGTAGTTGTAGTGGAATTAATTATTATTTATTACAATTGCATAAATTACATAATATAACACCATTGCAGAAGAAACAGTACCAATAGACATAGACATAGACCTTTCTTCAGGTCTATTACAATGTTTGATATTGAGAATTCCGTCGGAAACCAAGATGGACGTGCACGTCAAATTCGCAGTCGGAAAGCAAGTGTGAACACTAAGTTAGCGTACGTGACGAAGAAGACAGCAATATCTCAACAGCTGATACAGGTAACGTTAAGTTAGCAGATAAAAAGACGAACAACCCTCAGTGTTGCTTGAAAATTTCTTAGGCTACTGCCTGAGTACATTTTACCCAGGTGCTAAAACTTGCTGCTCAGGCTGAGAGTGTAATTTTACGTCGTGACAACAATGCCAGCCGAAAAAACAATGCAAAAAAGTGGCAAGTGCCACCTCTAAGGTGGAGTGAAAAGTTAATAGGCTAGCAAAAAAAAATTTTTTTTAATACAATTTGATTTTAATATGCAATATAGTTTCCTTCGAGAGCGATACAACGAGTATTCCAACTTTTCGATACCACTTTTGTAGAACGATTTATCTTTTGCCTTAAAGTAGGCCTCAGTAGTTTCAACGATAACCTTCATTCGAGCAAAATTGTTTACCGGTGAGCATTTTTTTTAGGTCTGCGAACAAACAGTAGTCGCTGAAAGCCAAATCTGGCGAAACGGTGTATGTGGGAGCAAATCGAAGTTCAATTCATGTAGTTTTGCCATTGTGTTGATTGAGCAAACGCGGCAACCATCTTGGACACAGCTCGATACTAGTAGCGCCATCTATGTGTCAGCCTACGAACTTTTCACCCCACCTGTTATACCTTATAATTCACGATAGCCTTGGGTTTTTTGTCAATACTAAACTGTATTTTGCTAAAGTTTAATAATTTAATCTGTTACTAAATGGAAATGTGTGTCCTAAGAAAGGATAAGTAAATGAAGAGTTGCTGAACTTATGGTTGTCGTGGAACCGCTTTTTATCAAAAACTATAAAATTATGAAATTTTGAAAATTAAAAAACATAAAAAACATCTTATGAATTTATTCTCCGACTGGCGCTTATACTATCATCTTTTGTAAGCACAATGGCGTTTAGAGAAAATATAAAAACTCAGACTCAACGATTATTTGTCAGAACAATGATTGACATATTGTATTAGAATGAAACTAAATCAAAAACATGAAAATAAAATTTTTAGGTCTACACATGTCACGAATGTCTTAAAACGAGCGCAAAAAATATGTAGCGGAAGTAAGTGACCAAAATGAATACGAAAAAAACTCATTTTTCAATTTGTCTTTGTTCGATAACCTTTGATCCCTTAACATAGGCGTAATATCTATTTTTAAAACGCACTCTATGTACGCCTATTATCAAGCTATAGCATTGAAAAAAAAACTAAGAAGAGCCACTTTAAAGATGATTTACTTAGACAAACGCTCGATCGCTTATCACTATCACCAATGGCAGTTTCGCTCGTCGCATGCTGCTTGAGTCCAGTGGAAACCTCTACCATAGGAGAGAAGTTTGGGTCCGACGATCAGCAAGTATGAATGGCAAATAGTGAAAGAGAAAAAGTTAAGTTGTGAAAATAAAATTTTTTAGATGTTTTAACACAACAGATAGCCCCATGTACTTTAATTCATCAATCATCAAGCCAATCGTCAAGAGGCAGAGCTGCTTCCCAAAGAAATCGAGCAATAATTTTTTGTTTTTTTTTTTATACCATTGGAATAGGCTTCAAAAACTGTGCTGAGCGAGCGAGTGTGGCATATTTCAAGGCTATTCAATTAGAGTACACCATATATGTATGCATGTATGTACATACATATGTTCTAAGTGTGTAGTTTATATGAGTTTGGCAACCTAAATTGATAACATCAAATTTTCATTAATGCCAGTCGTATTTCAGCAAACAAGAAAAATAGTTTTGGATTGAAAAAATAAATTTGCATTGAGACAAATCTATTGGGAGCATCAAAAATTTCATAATTGAAATATATTTACTGACTGCGTAAATGATTTCAATTAAATTTTGTTAAGATCGGACGATTTTAACGTACGAGACAGAGTACGTTATTCTTATAATTATTTCGCGGTGTTTAACAAATCATTTAGCAAACATCAAGGCCAATATTACTTAAGCTAAGTAAATTTATTATCATGTACATTTAGTAAAGTGCATTAAACATTTTTCCACGTCCGAATTATTATTTAAAACGATTCCCAAACAAAATTGGTGTTTTTTTAATTTCTAATCGTCTCTCATTCTTTTACATTTCAAAATATATCGTAAGAAAATTCGCAGAGCTATCCTGTTTATTTTTTATGTAAAGCATCTTTTGGCTCGCTAATGTTGTGAATCATCGCTCGCTGTAGTGAAATGAAATATAAATCTAACGTATAACGGTAATGAGTTAGGTTAATGCAAACCTAACGGAGTAATCTAAATCTAACAGGCTAAATACATAATAAGCTCGGTATCTCAGTGATTAGGGCACAGACAAGCATACATAAGAGCGTGAGTTCCTCGGTAAGGAAACACGAATAATATGCATAATTTTCAATGTTTATTAATAGAGAAAAATATTTATTTTATTATTATTATATTTTATATTATTATTATTATAGCGCCATTTTCTTGTACCATTTTTCTGTGTATAGTCAGCATACATAGACCGTTTAAACGGTTCTCTAGCATCGTTGACCTTATCCATGTTTTTACACGATGCAGTGTACAGAAGGATCTCTCTATGTTACTTGATGTACAAGGCTGTCCCAAAGAAATTAAGTTTGCATTTTTTGTTGAAGGAAATAATATTTCCGCCTCTTTTAACACTTCCGTAAAGTCTAGTTCTCTAAGGTCTTCTCTTGTCATACCCTTGTCCTTCTGTCCTGTCCTGTCCTGTGCAAAAATATTTTGATTTATCTTTGAAATCTGCCAATGACATATTTAGCATTAAACTGGGATGCAGCGACATCAAGCCGAAAGCAGGTAAATTTTCGTTATCAAAACGCTGCTCCAGTGCGGATATCAGGGAATCTAAATAAGGGATAAAGATCGATCGCTTCCAAAAATCGCATGGACACTCAGCAGAGTGATTGGAACGATGTTGTTGGCGAGATACATTGCGCGAGATTTGTAAATCAGTGTAATTGCAGCTGCAGTACTGTTAGAATTCTTGAAAATAATTTGGTACTCCTCGTCCTCGTTGCTGTGATGATGTCTTACGAGAGATATTATTTTTTTAATATGATTCATGCATGCATACATGTCGATAGTTTTTGATTGTAATGCATTGGCAACAGGTTCTAATATGCTTGAGTATTAAGATATCAATCCAACGCATATAATGAATTCTGACTTAGTAGCAATGCAATATAATTGGTAAGCACCATTCCTCGCTGCAGCATTTCCTTCTGTCGAAATATTTGAAAGTCCATTGACAATTTTCTCAAAATGTTGAATTAAAAATAGCAACACTCTTATATTTTTGTGACCAGCGTGTTTCACATAAAGCTTGAATATTTGGTACATACTTTCTGCGTAGAAAAAATTGTCGAAAAAAATTTAAAGTGTCCTTTATGGTGTTAATCGTTTTTCGAATTTCTGGAACTTGATTTAAATCATTTACAACCAAGTTAAGCCTGTGACTTGCGCAATGAAAATACAAGGCGTTTTTATATTTTTCCTTAAAAATTTTTGAGCACCACCAATATTTCCGGACATTGTCGAACACCCATCATACCCTTGGCCAACACACCAGTCAGGTTCAAGTCCTTCGTTTTCTAAGAACCTGCCAATTTCCAATGCTATAGTTTTGGCATCCATCGCCGTCAATTCGACGAAACCGATAGATGTCATTACGTGCTCTACCCATTTAGTAAGTTTTGATTTAGCGCCAAGCCATTGCTTTGGCTCTAAAATCGCTTCATTTTCAGCTCGATTTATTATAATCTAGTGGTCTTACCAGTTGCAGAAAGCATTTCCAGCAGATCCTGTACACTTTTACCCAATTGGTGGTTGTAGTATACCAAATGAATAAATGAATATATCCAAACGATAATCTCTGTCCTGGCATATTTGAATCAAAAGAAATGACTTTATGGTGTGCACAAAGTCAAATTCACAAGCAACTTATTCAAAAATTCTAACAAAAGCAGAAAGTAAAAAGAATACTTAACGGAAAATTTACCGTTCATAGCTGAATTGGTCCAAAAAAGAATGAAAAGAATGTAATAAAAAGTCACAGTGACAGTCGAAAAATAGAGTAATATTTGTTTTTGTTGTTATTTGGTTTGTTATGCATTGAAATTACACTTTTATTTTAACAATTAGTTTTTAAATACTGTAAATAATTATAATCAATAATCAAAAAAATATGTGCTGGACTAAAAGTGTAATTTTTTTGGGTATAAAGATGAAAAAATAAATTTTTTTTCGAACTGGAAACTCATTTGTGACAGACTGTAAGTAACGGGTGATTCATTAAGAGGCTTTTTTTGTGTATTGGGTTTATTTTAAAGATCACGTGTGACTAGTGTCATGCTGTCATATTATTTTGATTCAGTAATATTTGACAAATCATCATGGAATGACTCACACCGCAACAACGTCTCCAAATGGGCTCTAGAACAGCTCAACGAAGATCCGCTGTTTTCGCGTCGAATTTTGTTCAATGATGAGGCACATTTCTGGTTCAATAGTTACGTCAATAAGCATAATTGCCGCATTTGGGCAGTGAGCGACACAATGACTTTATTGAGAAAACATTTTGGCGAGCAGTTCATTTCGCGTTTCGGACCTGTCAATTGACCGCCTAGATCGTGTGATATCACACCTTTGGATTTTTTACCTGGGGTTATGTAAAGTCTTAATTTTGCGCGGATAAGCCAGCTACGATCCAGTACTTAAATAGATACCGATTGCAAAGAAGGAAGAGTGATCCAAAATTGAACCTCCCGAATGGACTACCTACGGCGTAGTCGCGGCCAACATTTTAATAAAATTATTTTCAAAAAGTAAATGTCAGAGAATGTTCTTTCAGGACTTAATAAAGATTCATTCGGCCATCCAATTTCTCTTTGTTCTATTTACAATTTAAAAAAAAAAATACTTTTAAATGAATTACTCTATAGCTAGGGGATAAACCTCTGGCGTATTCATGTTTGTTCTTGCATGTAAAAAAGGACAGTGAATTCGAAAAAAAATCAAGAAAATCAAGATCAAACTCGATAAACCCCTGAAAGCTTGAAAAAAAGTCATAAAAAAAATCAGCTTGCGTTAAGTGCCAAAAATAAACTAGTTCTGCCTTTGGATTAGGATTAATCGTGCCAAATTTGGTGGTTGTATGTCTAACCGTTTTTGAGATACGTTCTTACAGATAGACGGACATGGCTAGATCGACTCGCCTTTTGATGCTGTTCAAGAATATATTATATATCTATATATACTTTGCGGGATCTTCCACGCGTCTTTCTCTCTGTTACATACATTTGCGAGCAGCACTTGGATAGGAGGGAAACACAAATACAAAGAGCAGAAAATATTCAAATATTCTCTGGCAGAGTGAATTATAGTAGTTTGTCTTCCATTTCGCAATGCCCGCCAGTGATTGATTTTGTCATTTGAAGTTTGTACGACCGCAGAAATACATGTGCGTTTTTTCCGCGCGAAAAAAAAATTTTTACTGAATAATTTGCGTCAGCGTTTTTTGAGCTGCCAACCTTTCAAATTCAATGAGTTTTTCTTCATTTAGATTGTTATGTAGTAAACAGCTGATTGTGGCATCCAAGCTTAAAGTCAATGTTGCCGGACTTTCCACAGGCTTCAGGTTTGCAGCTCAAAAAACGATGATGCAAATTATATTCGGTCACTACCAGAGTTTAGCAGAGGGCGTTTTTTCTCTCTCATTTCAGTATACATTTTTTTTCTGCGCGGAAAAAATGAACATGTATTTCAGCGGAAACTCTTGTCAGAAATTGACGCACCATGAATTTAAGGTGTATAAACGCTGCGGATCCCAATTCGGAAAAAACGCACATGAATTTAAGGCTTTAAACATATGTACTCTGCTCTGGTGTTACCGTATGTTTTTGTCTCTTTGGACCGGCCCATATTTCACGCGAACACATAATCGCTGATGTGCAAGCATCTTCCTTGGAGCAGTTGCTTTAATTTTTTGCTACATACTGAGTACATCCCCAATTTAAGTTGTTATCAATTCATATTTTCTTTGTTTATTACATTGTTTAAATTACAAAATATATTAAAAATAAATTTAAAATGATTAATAATAAATTAATAAAAATGAATCGGCAAAGGGGCTTTTCAGTTATACGTGCATTCTTTTTAGTTTTGTAGCAACTGCGTACGAAGCTTTTAGAAATTTAGAAAGTGTCTAATGATCAAAACAAACCATCAAACGTTGTACCGCACCCGCTTAAGTGCAATAATTGTTAAATAGAATTTCGGGTAACGCTTGCTTTTGAAGGAAAGCTAAAACAAAACAAACAGAACATGGCCACTACAGACTGGATGCCGGTTTTATTCTGCGGGCTGTCTATACCGCTCTCAATATTCATGTGGCTTGGTAATCTAGCATTCTCGAAATTTTGGCACAACAACACTTTCGAAGGTTAACTCACTCTGTGCTTATCATATTTGTTTAGAAAAACGATTTAAACAAAAGTCTGCTCATTTGCAGAATCTTTGGTCATCCCTCCCACACGTTGGCTGTTTTCAACATTAGCGCCACTGACGCTGATGACGGTAGCATTGCGACGTCGTTCCGTAAATAAATCTGGTGCAGCGCTTGGCATCATAGTGGCTTTTGTTCTCTCCATAGCCAGCCACATGTTCTTCTTTAGTTTGGCAACCTTTTTCTTTAGTTCGTCGCGAGCTACGAAATTTCGCGCTCATTTGAAACGCAAATTCGAGAGTGATTTCGCAGAGGGCGAGGGGCAACGTAATTGGGTGCAGGTGCTTTGTAATGGCGGCATGGCCACACAGCTGGCCATTATCTATCTAATCGATTGTGGCAGTGGCGAGCGTGCTGTTGACTTTGTTAAGGAATATCGTGCTAGCTGGTTAGGCATTGCTGTTATGAGTAAGTCGGTATTGCACTTCAGGCTGCTGTCAGTTAATTATGCGGAACATTATACAGGTGCTTTCGCTTGCTGCAATGGGGACACATGGGCCAGCGAATTGGGCAGTGTTTTGTCGCAAAGCGAGCCCTACATGATCACCACTTGGAAACGTGTGCCGCATGGCACGAACGGCGGAGTATCACTAATCGGCCTTTTTGTCAGCTTACTTGGCGGCTTGCTTGTTGGTCTAAGCTATTATCTCACCGTGCGCTTTACTGTTGACACGAAAATACTGCTGGTCAGTCCACCACAATGGCCGCTAATAGTCATCGGCGGCTTTGCCGGGCTCTTTGGCTCGGTATTAGATTCGCTTTTGGGTGCTACGCTGCAATACTCGGGCATTACTAGCAACGGAAAAATAGTGGAGTGTCCTAGCAAGGGTGTGCGTCACATCGGCGGCCTGCGTGTACTTGACAATCATAGCGTGAATTTAATTTCAAGCATTGTCACGGGCGTTACAGTGCCACTCATTGCGCTCAAATACTGGCCTGTGCGTTAAACCCTGTGTTCAATGCGTGTCACGGGCTTTACGAGTATTTACGAATAAGTTTTAAGCACTGGATGAGGGTGCTGCTTAAGATAATTTTTAGTTAACTCGGGCTTACTGAGAGATTTTTTATAGACTTCTGTTTTTCGTATGATTTAAGTTGTTAAACCGTGTGTGCCTGCTGTGGCGCACAGTCCGTGTGTCCACACCATGTAGAACTAGTTAAGTAAAACATTTTTAAATTTCTATAAGATTTTCATTTATTTAGTGTGGTTAAGTACGATCTAAGTTGCTTTGCTGTAACTGCCATTGAACTGTTTTAAAAGACTATTTGAGAGCGCTTTGCCTCGTTGACGTTTACAGGCATTTCCGCCGGCTTCGCATAAGCAACGGAGAATTTAATCACCAGATCACCCATTGGTGAGTTTACATATTGTGAGCTACTCGAGATCGTTTTAAACACAGTGGGATGTTCGTCATGAAGTCGGCTGTTGTTAAGCTGGCTTTTTGGTTTTTGAGCTACCGGCGTGGCAGTTGTATTTGAGGATGCAGTGTATCTGCTTGGTTTTCGGGTTGTTCTTAAGTTGACAGTGTTTGTCTGTAGGGCTGTATTGGCCATCTGTGCATAGCTAATGAAACTTCCAGAGTCGGCATTGTCAGAATCGTCCAGATCACTGTAGTCCTCGGCCTCTGCTTCGTATTTACTGCTGAACGCTGGTCTTTTTGGTGGACGTTGCATAGTTTCTTTCTTTAAATCATAGCCATGCTCATTCGCTGCACCGCCGTGTGCATAGTGGGGCAGATTGGGTGCGGTTGCGGATAGCACATGTTCCATTTGTTTTTGCAGTATTTCATATAGTGGCTGCGCGTGGACTCCACCCTCGTCCATATTCTCATCAGGAACAAATTGATTGTTTATATAGACGCTACGCCCGTCAGGATCTTCTTCGCTGGGCGCCTCGACTCCGCCGCCGTCATTATCTAGGTCAAACACTTTGTCCTTTTCAATGGCTACGCGCGTTTGCGGTGCTGTCGTTTCTGATTCCGTTACTTCTGGTTGCAAGGTTGTGGGTACGCCATGCACAACGATTGCTGTTAAGGTCCAAAACAAAACAGCAAGAATTTTACATTTTTGTTATTGGGATTCCAACATAACTTACCGCTAATAAACATCGAACATATAAGCCGCGATGCTATGCTTGTGCACTTCATTGTAATGGGTTTGGATCTGAGCGCATTTTGTGCATTATAAGTCACTTTTATAGAGTCTAAGCAATGTAGCCAAAATCTTGCATTGGCTGCTTATTGAACTTTAAAACTATTTAATGGCTTCATTTCATTGCTCTCAAAAAAAAAAAAAGAAATAACGAAAATGCTTTATCTTTAGTAGACAACCATTAATAGAACTCGTTTGATCCCAATCAGTCATCATTTATGACATTGACGTGGGTTGAACGAACTTTCTCACCGTTACCGATCAGTAACAAATCAGGTGACAGGCGAAGGTGGGTGTATGCCGATAAAGAGAACTTTATGAAGGAAAGTTTTTGAGATTTCTTTTTAGCTACGCCCAGTGATGGGTGCATTTGACTTTTACAAAAGTTGTTTGCTTCATTCTTGCCAAGCATCGCAATTCGCAGCCACTTCGATTATTTTTTTTTTAGGTAAATGTAAACATACATTCGACAAATAAATAATTTATTTAAATAATTTACTTAACCTAAATATTATACATTTGCATAGTGGCTTCAGTTGCCAACTTCATACTGTAGTCGGCCTTTGTTGTTGTTTGGTTGTGCATCAAGGGTTGTCGATGTGTCTGCTTCATCCAACTTTGCATTGATTTCGTCCAGTGCCGCCATAGCCACACTGAGGTGATCTTCTGTGGTCATGTTCTGCTCCGCCAATGGCTTCGACTTTTCTGGATTTTTGCTTTCGTTTAACTTTTTGTCGTCATTTTTGGTATCATGACCAATTGGTTCGTTCTCCCTGAAGTAGGGCGAAGCGCGGAATTTCCTGTCAGTGTATTCGGTCTCTTTGGGATAGTTTTTCTGGCACTCCGCATATGCGTAATCTGTCCAGAGTCCGTGTGTGCGACACTTGGCCACATTCAATTTGCACTTATTGTAGAATACGGCCACCTCGCTGGGTGTTTTTCCGCAAATGGGTGCATACGCCTCTACGCAATCATCATCACAGAGAAAACCTTCATTGAGCGCATTGCTATTGCCGTTGATCGCGCCGGTGTTACCCTTCTGGCAGGCATCACTTGGGCAACTGAACCAAGCTATCGGTATAGCTAAATACGGAGGACTGCGCAAATTGTCCAATGTGGCATTTTCTGGCACATACGTGCGTTTCACATAATAACCGTGCTCCTCGGTGGCAACCATTGTATTGGCGGAGCCGGCATCCAGATCTGTCGTTGTGGACCATTTGGTTTTGGTCTTGGTTTTTCTGTTATCGCCTTCGTTGTTTTTATGCTTTCTGCGCTTAGCCTCGATTGTGCGAGTTGCAAACATCAGGAGCAGCATGACTGCAACAACGAAAACCGAAAAAGGAAAGGAAACCCTTAATTGCTTTGTTTACCTGTTTGCGTAAAGCAAGGATATGTGTTTCATATGAGCTAAAGCGTTTCGCCGCTTACCTGCTACAAATGCTACTTGGTGGAATTTCATTTTTGCCTCTGAGCCGTTTGGTTCTTGTTTGAAGGAAGTCAATCTTTACAGCTGCGCATCTGCATTTACACTGAGCTCATCTCGGGCTGCGCATGCTTCTTAAGTAAGTTGTAAATATTCTTCAGCATTCGTGTCGCTCATTGCCGCTTAGGGATTTACCGGTTTCATGGTAATTAGCGCCGGTCTCCGCGCTGCTTCCCTCTTCATACTCTTCTACGTCATTGGCATAATCTTGTTTACTCGCCAACGAAAGTACGCGAAGATGTTCGTTCGGTCGCTTGTTGCTGCTAGTCTCAGTGTTTTGTTGTTGTTATTATATGCGTATGAATTTTTTTCAGTTTTGTTTTTTTTTTTAATTTTAAGGTGAAATTTTGTGCATTTGGTTTTATTATAATTTTTGTTGTTGCTTGCCGTTTTGGGGTCCAAGCGATCGTGCATTTCTATACACTTTGAGCTGCTGTTTGCCTTTTTTCCTAGAATGTCGCTGGTTTCGTTATATTACATGTACACCTATGTAGATATGTATAAACAAATACACATACACAGCATAGATATGTATATTTTTTATTTAGTTTGGCTTCATCTTAATACTTCAAACAAATATACATATACGCGTAAACAGATGTATTTTGGCTTAATTAAGCCGGTTCTAAATTGGGTCAAATGAAAAAGTCAACAAAATCTTTGCTTAAAGTTAGTTCTTCACTGTTTATTCTTTACTTTTTATAAAAAATCACACCTAGTGGCACTTAAGATAGTTAGATATTAGCTCTCGTTCCCAAGTAGATCAAATGAATACAGTTCACAGTGGCACAAACAGTAGAACACATTATTCCCGGTAAAGATACTCGTACTCATGATCGCAGTGGTCAGTGTCAGAATATGTTAGAGTTGTTCGCGTTATTTAATTGTTTAACATAATAACGGCGATGCTAGATAAGCATCAATAACATCAACATCACCAGATTCATCATCGTATTCATTGGCATTTGCATCCACATCTATATGCTTATCACCATTGCTGTCATGAACAACACCATCGGACTCATCACTGTAACCATCCACATCTGTATCCGCATCCATATGCGCATCACTATTGTTTTCATAAAACGTATAACCATCATAAGTGGGAGAACTCTGAATCGTCATCGTGAAGGCGGTCTGAATTGGCTTGAGTGGCTCTTGCAGTATCAGTGGAAGTTGTGTTATACTGTTTGTGGCGCTTCCCTATGGGTTCGGCGCTACCGTCGTGGTGGTGATTTGACCGGTGATACCGCGTGGGCCTGGCGTGCAGATGCACTGTGGTATGCCCTGATATAGATTCGCCTGTATGGCCGTGTTGCGATTGCGCAGTAATGCGCGACTTTGACGCGTGTCCTGCTCGGCAGTTGCATAGCTAAGCAGCAGTGGAAGCCACAGCAACGGCAATACTGAAAATACATTTGCTGAAATCTTCAGATGCAGGTTTCATGCCGTCTACATACTTTTTGCAGTGCTTAGTGCAAGTCGGAATAGTTTCATTTCGTTCTGATGTCTAAAGTCCCAGAACGGGAAGCAGCGCCTTTTATATTCGTAGAGTTCGTAGCTGGCATATTCACCCAAATGAACGCTTTTAATTATGCCATCTAACTGATCTTTTATGGATATTGTTCTGTTTTCAATTCCAATTTAATAATTGTTAAGTCGATTAAAAACCTTAAAAAATGTTAGATCCGTTTCGTTTCGTTTTACTGAGCCATAAAAAAGTGTCGTAAAGTGAGAAATTTTCCCAAAGAGATTTCACAAATGCTATGGGGAATAGAAAACTATAAAAAGCTAAAAAAAAGCAGTGACTGAACACTTTTCATACGAGAATGCAACTGTTAACATCTTGTCTTGGTAAGTTAAACAAAAGTTAAACCGGCCAATTCCTTGGGAACGACTTCGAGACTCCATTTGGGCAGTTAAGACAACTTTATGGGGGTGGTGGTGGAAATTGTAACTGTCCACCAGGTCCGCCCGGCTTACCAGGTGCAAATGGTCCACCTGGTCCTGGCGGAGACGTCGGCGAAAAAGGCCCCACAGGTGATGCTGGTGACCCGGGAGGCAAAAACGCATGTCATGTGGTGTTTGGTGTTCTTTCTTTAGAATCTTCGCTTGTCTTGCTACAGTATTAACTTGCCACTGTTGGCATATGTATCTTTCGTTTTGAGTAACGTTTAAGTCATTAAGATGATCGCTTGAAGTTGCTAGTTAAATTAAATTTATTGATTGTTTAAGATTTTTTTATTATTTTGTGTTTTAAGTTTCTGTTCATTACGTTGATATTAGTGTTCAGTTGAATTATTCATGATGTTGCTTTGAGGAAAGGTTAATACACTTTCGTCTGTCGGTAAGAGTGTTGCTTGGCTATGTTTTAGTCAAGCCTGCGCTGTATATTCATGTCTGTGATCTGTGCAACTATGGAATTTTTAATTAAAATCGATGAGTATGAAAAAAAAAAATTTCATCAGAGCATCGTTGATACACGAAGAAAACCAATAAAGAATTGAGATGAGACGAAGAAAGTTATAGTTGTAGGAAGAAAGTTGATTGTATTCCTTGTTGATTAAAGTGAAGCTTCTGCTGCTTAGCACAAGAGTAATTTTAGAGCTATCCGTTATTCGTAGTGTATATATATGTATATATGTATATATACCTACCATAAATTTAAAATTGTTCAATTTTACCATCCTGCCCAATGACTTGTTAGTTAAATGAACACATTCAACACAAGTAACTGCATTTCACCTCGACACCTCCTAGGGAGTTGTTGTGCGAATTAAGAAGAAAACGATGTTATATTAATACTATAAAAAGCTCTAACCTATTAAGGATTAATGCGGAATTAGTCAATACTACAATCACTAGATTTGGACCATATCTGTCATGTAACAATACAACAAAATTATTGTGTAAAGTTGAGAAAGTAAATTAGTGCACTATCGTTATACGATGTTGATGTAATCATGTGATGGTCAATTGTTTATTTAAATGTACTTCAGATTGAATAAAATTCCAGCTAATGTTGTATTGCCTGAGAGAGTTGAGGGCGATATGTATTGGGACAATTGAATACGAGAATTTTGAATAAGTGAGTAAATGAATGGTAACAGTTGGAAATCTCAATGCAGTCAAATTACAACATCTTAAAACAATTTTAAACCATTTCAAACCGGCTATAACAACTACAGCCACGATAACAACAACAACAGGATAGCAGATAAAACAGTTGTTAAATTACAAAACCAACAAAGAAAAAGCATACGGCTGGAGTCCAACGCAACTGTCGATTTGAATAGATTCAGTTCATAAACAAATTTAAGAAAAATCATCAAGAAACCCAAAAAGCGAAAAAAATTTTAATAAACGATTTTGGTTTCTTTTGAAAAGTGTAAATAAAAGAAGAAATTCAAAAGAAACAAACAATTAAATACGAAAAAAAAAACAAAATAAAAAAAAAAAACAAACGAATATGTTCCAGTAATCCACGAATGAAAAAGTTTGTGTGCTCTTTGCGAGAGTGTCCAGCTCGATTTGAAGCGGTAAAAGCGAGAAGATCGATCGACCAAGCAATCTATTTACCAACGGATGGATCAATGCGATGCTCTCTCAGACAGACAGAAAATGTTGCACTTAAATGCGAATTGCTCCAAAGCGAAAGAAATTTTGTGAGTTTTGTATTTGTTGTGACTTTCATTTTTTTAATTTCATGTTTTTTTTTTCAGGCACCATATGGAACTGTGCATAATTTTGTGAGTTTGGCTATAAAAAGCGAAAGCAAAGCGCTCATTTCGCTCATAAAGACCGCAAAACCGCGTGTATGCCAAATTCGACCAAAAGCGGAGCACAAGAACCAAATACCAAGGAATAATAAAAATCGCAAGGGATATTACTACAAAGCGTACTTATATAAAAATTAGAAGCTAAGGGTAACTAAAATGGTTAAGCATGCGTTCATCTACAGTCTGGGTAAGTTGTTTGTAAGAGTAGCGAAATAAGAAAGTGGCGCCTTGACTGTGGTTTACTTGTCTGCAGCGTTGTTTTTCGTGATTTGTGCATTCAATGTGGCGGATTGCGCAGTAATTGGACGCGATCAACGTGCGAGTAATGTTGATAAGCCAGACAATTTACGGGTGAAACGGCAGGTCGACGAGTCGAGCGAAGACTCCGATGAGGACGATGAGGGCGCAGATGAGGATGCACAGCAGTACCAAATCGCAGCACAGCAGGCACAGGCTTCGCAAGAGAATTCAGATGAAGACAACGATGATGGCAGGGAAGATGATGACATCGCTGGAACTTTCTATATAAGAAGACGTCGCGATGTGGAAAAGCCAGCAGAAGCTGACAAAACTAAGCCAAATGACGCAGAAAAGAAACACAAAGCTGAATCGCCAGCTGTGCCCTTGACTAAACCAGATACGTTGGCGAATGCCGACGTCACTACAGAAGAGGACGATAAGCAGGATGAAAGTACAGTCTCTGGCACACCTCCGCGTAATCCGTCTGTTCTAGTACTAATCCGCGATGCCCTTAAAAAGGTGACCACTGGTTTACCTACGGAGCAAGTAGCCAACAATGCCTTGCAGTATTTCCAACTCTTCGAACATTTCATACAGCAAACCATCGAAGAATACATCGGCGACGATGATGATGAAGATGAGGTGGGCGCAGCGACTGCCATTCCTCCCTCTGAAGTTACAGCGATAGTCAACGAGTTATCCGAGACTGACACCATTAAAGCACCCGAGAAGGAAGCTGTGGAACAGACAAGTACGGAGCTTGCCATTGCTACTGCAGCTACGAAACCTCAAACAGAGATGTTGGCTGAAAAGCCAGCCATGGTAGATGCCGAATCAAAGCATGAAGTGAATGTCGTTTAGTGCGTAATTTTAATTTATTTTAATAATTTATTTGCTATTTAGTTAATTAAATTAACATCAAAGTTAAATTCAGAATTAACCTAACTACTCTCTTGGGCGTGCCCTATAGTAGCCTAACTTCTGATCGGCCATTGGCGAATTGCGATCCTTGCGCGCATACATCTTACTGCGTGTGTTGCTGTGATGGCGATGGTTCGAGCGTCGTTTTGGCGATTCGAATTGGTTGAGCAGACGATTGAAATGAGAATTGGGTGCTCTAGTGGGTGGCACTTTGGTGGCATGTGGCAATGTGTTGGTTTGCCTCGTTGCTGCCAATTGCTGCATATTCAGTGGCACCTCGTGGCCGGCAATGGAGAGCGCCAGCGGCAGCTTCTCTCCTGTATTAATATATATTGGTATTGTGATGTAGATGGGGGACACGGGATTTTCACTGTTTCTTAATTGCAGCTGAAAAGTGTACCAAAGGAAAATCACTACTGATTTGGGAACAGTTAAGAGTCAAGATTTTACCTCATGTATTGATGGGGTACGTTTTAGAAAATGAAAAGGTGTTGAATCTTCGCTTAAGTCGACATATTCATCATCAGGCAGATCAGGCATCCTCTCATTTAGAAAAGAATAATCGTTGTCTCCTGTTTGTATATCGTTTTTTACTACATCTTTGGAGCCTCTCTTGGGCACAAGAGTTGCAGTGGAATCATTATTCGCCACTTCTACATTCTGATGTCGTTCAGTGATGTTTGTAATCATAATTGGCTTTGCGGCGGCAATACTTGCCTGGGGTTTTACATTTAGATCAACAGTTAACGTGGTCTCACTTACTATATTTGTTGAATTATTTTTATCTCTCGATAAGCTCGTACGCAAAGTATTGCCACTGCTTATACAGATTACTGAAAGAACTGTGATTTAAAAAAAAAAATTTCAGTTATGTTTACATTTTTCAATAATACGGTTCTTGAGTTCTTAAGTTTCAAAGTGTGAATTTATGAATAAATTGGTAAATATATAAAATTAAATAACAATAAATTAAGTTTAATAACAATAAATTAAATAGTACACAAGTAGAAATATGTTAATACGGTACTAGAAAATTTTATATGGACACATGTGTCACATATGTACTTCATATAAATTAGAATTTGCTTAAATGGCCTGATAGATAGCTGCCCCGGCAAGATAAGTGCATCGAATTTATTTTTTGGTTGCCTTCCAGCCCGATTTGCATGCATTTTAGATTTAAGTCCCTCCTATCATTGGTATTTTTCTTTTTTTTTTAAAAGGAAACAATTTAAGTTAGTAGCGCCACCTATGAAAAATGTTGAAAACATTTGCTAAACATTGAAAAGAATATTTTTAAGATAAAATTATTCAATTTGAAGACCAAAAGCAAACCAATAATTAATTTCATTACTATAAAAAATATGGAAGCAAAAACGCGCAAAAGTAAGTATTTGAACTTTATTTATAATTTATAGGATTTATTAATGCTTTTTATCTTTTTTCAAGGAAAAATGAATTTGAGAGGACAATAAAAGAACAGCTACACTACTTGTCGGAAAAGACAACCCGCAGGCGCCATGGGTCATTGAAAATCTTTGGGAGCAATTGGTTCAAGATTTGAATGGCCTGAAGGGCCCAACACGGTCAGCGGCGAAATGGAAAGAGGTAAGTTATTAAAATATTGTTGGGTATTTGCATATCAATAAAAACTAGAAAGGCGGGGCTATAGTCCGAAACAAAAAAAAATTTTTTTTTTAGAAAAAGCCATTTTTTGGCTGATCGTTCCTATGGCAGCTATATGTTATAGTAAACCGATATTTATCATATTTAAGAGTATGATTGGATATTGCCTAAAACTGTCAAATTTGGTAACGATATATCAAATAAACCGATATTTATCATATTTAAGAGTATGATTGGATATTGCCTAAAACTGTCAAATTCGGTAACGATATCTTAATAAACAAAAAAGGTTTTGTCAGTAAATGATGTTTTTTGGCCGATCGTTCTTATGGCAGCTATATGATATAGTAAACCAATATACATGATATTTAGACATGTGATTAGACATTGGTTAGAACTATTAAATTCAAAATTTGGTAAAGATATCTTGAAAAACAAAAGGGTTTTGGTTACTAATTGTGGGTTTTCGGCAGATCATTCCTATGGCATCTATATGTTATAGGTCGAATATCGAAAAAAAAAACTCGTTATGCCTATGGATTGGGAGAGTCTTCGTGCAAAATTTGGTGGTTGTAGGTCTTACCGTTTCCGAGATCCGTGCGTTCATACGGACAGACGGACAGACTGACAGACGGACAGACAGACGGACATGGCTAGATCGACTCGTCTTTCGACGCTGATCAAGAATATATATACTTTATGGGGTCTGTCACGCCTCCTTCTTGCCGTTACATACATTTGCACAACTTTAATATACCCTTTATCATTTTTTGGTACAGAGTACAAAATTTATATTTCTGAGCCTATCACATTGGAAAAATGCTAGGTACAAATGAGGCAAACCGAGTTATTTTCTAGTGGCAGGCATCGAACGTTGGAATAACACCAACAGTATTTTTTATTTTTTGTTGGCTTATATTTTCATTTAAACAAGAAGTGCAAGAATTTCACGTCATCAAAATTATCATTTTCTTTGCATAATTCCGCGCACAAAGTCAAAAAGCTTACTTGCGACTAGCTTGAGTCCTGCTTTTCCAATCGGTACAAACATAGTAACTAATAGAGACGAAAGTAACAAAAAGAGTTTTTTTGGCGACGAAAATACCTATAGAGACGAAATACAATAGTTCCCGCTTATAAGCCCCCCGCTAATAAGCTTTCCCCGCATATAAGCATGTAATTTTTGATACCAAAGTAGAAAAGAAGAAAATTTCAACGCTTATAAGTTCGGCGTCATAATTTGATGTATGGCAACATTGAACTGCAAGTTTATAAAGAAACCAAAAGTTTGCAATCAAAAATTACCGATTTTTTTAAGATAAATATTTAAGAAATTCATATGTGTTGCCTGCTTTTGTGGTTTAGCTAGAATGGCTATTTTTTGTTTTTAATTCTAAGTGTTTTTGTGTTTTTAATTTTGCTAGAAATGAATTTTATTTACCAAAATAAATATATGTACATTCATAATTATGTCATAATCTTTTATTTCCACATAGTATTTAAATTTATGTTTATGCGTGTTTGGCTCCACAAAGAAAAATTCTTTATAAGCCTTAGTAGCACTTATAACCGGGTTTTCGAATTTAAGATTTCTACGGTTATAAGCGTCGAAGGTTGTGCATTTTTGACAAGCGGGAACTACTGTAGTTACAAAAAGGCAATAGAGGTTTTTTCAACACAGACTTTTTTGAGACTGCACTAAAATGGACCCGTAAATATGACTCTCTTTGAGAGAAAGAGAGTAACGTAAATTTCAAGCATTGAAGCATTGTTGCTGGTTCATGTTGTGTTTTTGTTGTATTTTTCATGTTAACTCTGCTTCTCTTTAATTTAAAGAGTGTGATTAAATTTTACATTCCTAAACAAAGTTCATTATAAAAATGAGCGGTGCACGCCACATATGTATACATATGTACATATGTAAAAGAAAAATTAAATTTGTCATATTTATAAAACTATTTGGTACACATTGATGAAATTTGGTGCATTTGTAAATTTAGCTTGTAATATGTATATCTCAAGTTAAGTGAATGAGTTGTGCAAAAGCAACTATGATCGTTTTCCATAAATATTTAATTAATAAAAGAAAACCCAAGCGTTGACAACGGTTTTCACCCCTTTTATGTCAAATTCAATGAAAATAAAAAACATGTTAGTGGGTTTTCACTCATACTACGCCACTCTGCAATGACATCCAATGATGCATTAAAACGATTTCGTGCCTAGAAAACAGTCGACATTTTAATTCATTCATAAACTATGTAATGGGAATTAAATGGGCGCATAAGCAAATTACGTTTGTCGAAAAACACATCATTGGCAACCGTATAAAAAAGAAAAACTTGAAAGGCAGGGCTATAGTCGGGCGTAACCGACTATAGAAAACTCAGTACCCAATCCAAAGCTAAATGTATTTTTTTGTTGATTTTATATTTTGTATTCATTATGTAAGGATATCTCAAGAAAAAAAAATTTTTTTTTTTAGTAAAAGCTTTTTTTCGGCCGATTGTTTCTATGGCAGCTATATGTTATGGTTTTTTTTTTTTAATACTTCTTTTTATTTGCCATCAGTCTTATCAAGACTATAATCAAATTTTATAATATGTTATAATAAACCGATATTTATAATATTCGGGAATATGATTGGATATTACTTAAAATCATCAAATCTAAAAGTTGGTAATCATATCTTAATAAACAAAAAAGTTTTTCAAAGTAAATATGGTTTTTCGGCCGATCGTTTCTATGTAATTGAACATTAACTAAAACTATGAAATCCAAAATTTGGTGAAGATATCTTGAAAAATAAAAGGGTTTTTGTTACTAAATGTGGGTTTTCGGCCGATCGTTCCTATGACAGCTATATGTTATAGGTCGAATATCGAAAAAAAAAATAAACTTCTAATGCTTGGATCAAGAATATATATACTTCGTGGGGACTGACACGCCTCCTTTTGATTCCTTTTTGGTACAGGGTATAAAAACCCTAAAAAATAGAAAGCGATGCGTCTTTATTTCGCGCAGTGTCTGCTTCGAATAGTAGGGCGTGAAACGCCCATTTGGCTGCCCCCGGCCACGGTTTTAAAAGCATACAGTACTATTACAACTGTTGCCACGTCGCAAAAATTGGGTCCGGTTCCAGTTAATCTCTATTTTTACCCTCCTCCGCGTCGCGATTTGTCAACTTGTTGTTGATCAAAGTGTGTAAAGCTATTATCGAACGCACCATGGAGGCCAGATAGACTACAAGCATCTGGTCGTTCGTTTTCATATACAATGTATCCGTAAACTGATCGCTTGTTATATCAGGCAGTAGATTGAAGATATCCTGCAGCTGATAAACAATTTGGTGATTTGTGGGCATCTTACCATCACCAACGAGTTGTACATAAAGTTTTATGTCGCAACTGTGCATTTAAACCTTCAGCTGGTTTGTTATCTTATGTGAGAGATTGCCGACAGTTGTATCTTTGATGTCGCGCAATAGATCTGCCCTGCCATGGCAGGATAATATTTGCCGGACCCGCTATGATATATAAAATAATCCATCTGTAATGTGGTTTGAAAATAATACACACCAAGTAATTGTTGGTTGATATCAGTTATATCGTTGGAATGGACTTAAAGTAATTTGAAAATTTATTAGGTAAAAAAATGTACATTTTCAGCGTAAAAAGAAAATGAAAATGATTCAGTTCTTTTTTTCCTTAGAAAAGTTTAGTAGTGTTGTCAATGGTTTGACATTTCGTATATTTTACTTAGAAACTGAATATTAAAATAATGCTCAAAGAGATATTCTGGTTTTCAAAACTGATCTAAAGCGGGATTTTTTACTATATATGTAAATATGTTATACAGTGGCTACTTCAGGTTAGGTTATTTCAAATTTTTGATTTCTTATACACTTGAATTATGATTCAGTAAAAACGATTACTTTTTTTTTATTGATTTTCATGATTTATTATAAAGTTAGACACTTGATTTAAATTTTATATATGACAAAAACGAATATCGTAAAACAAGAGTAAAATAAGAGCCGCATGAACAAGGCACAGTGTCAAAATGTAATAAAAATGGTTATGAAATGATAATATGTATAATGTTGAGAGAACTTCAAAAAACAGACTCACCCCACAACAGAAGAAACAGACATTAGTAAGCTTTTCTGTTTTTCGAAGTTTTCTAAGTGGAATCTAGACATTCTAAGTAGTTTAAATATAGATGGATTCTGACAAAACTTCTTTCATTTTGAAATAGTAATATTTAGACAAAGAAACAAAAAAAAAAAAAAAACAATCGAATACTTTAACACAATATTCTGACAAAGTCGACATTAAAAATTAATTTTTTCAAGGCAAATTTTATTTTATAAAATATTACAACTTGTCATTGATGATTTTTTAAAATTGAAAAAATTCTGTTCAAAACTATTTTGAAAAACATATTAAATCAATTTGATTAGGACTTTTAACGATATCGCATTGTCAAGTATGTACAACGTTTCATGTTTTAGAGAACATGGCGCTTGCCGTTGAGTACCACATCGGTGAGGCCTAGTTTTTGAAACTGTTCGAGTCGCTTAACTTGCGTGGTCAGTCGTTTCTTGAACTGGACCTCGCGACTGAGTTCTTTCAGTTCGTTGAGGCTGCAGACTTTATAGTTGTCCATATTTTGAAGGATTAATTCATCGGTGAGGGTTATTTTCGCACGAGAGCGACGTATGTAGGAGCAATCTGCATTGGCACGACGCAATTCCTGTTTGTAGAGAAACAGTTTGTATGTGAATGTGACGATTGCCGTTCTTTCTGGTTTCTTTTTCAGCGGTTTTTTCCTTAACTGCACTAAATCACTGTTTTGTTTATGATAATTCTCCTTTGTTTTAGGTTTCATATTTGCTTGGTATCCGATTTAAATGTTTAATTACTTAGTTCGATCAGGTTAGTTCTCGTTTGGTGATAGTTTACCAGTCGCGGCTCCTTTTATACCCGCGCAATTTCGCGACATACGCAGGTACGCACTAATCACTACCTGAGAATTCAGGGGGTATTGGTTTTTCGCATGGGCGGGTAGTCATAAAATTGTGCATATTTCAGGGTACGGATTTATTTTCCTTAAAAATCTCTACTTCGTAACTCGGTGTGCAGGACACGACCTCTAATAAACTCAGAGCGTCCTCTGCTGACCTAGAATTTTCACTTTTAAGATGAGATATTTTTTGATGGGTTTGCACTCGCGGTTTTCGTAGAGTTTTAACACAATTTTGTTTTCATATTAAATTAAAATAATTTTAGCGATATAAATTTAATTAACGCGACATCTCATAAGCAAATTCGATTTTTTTTATCCTCGCAACATATTCAATTAAGACTTGGTAAATTTCTTTGCAAGTCCGTAAAAAATAAATCTTACTCCAATCACCAATTTTAAAATTAAACATACCCAAAACAAAGCTTAGCGACTGCATCATCTTCAAATTAATACTAAAACGATTTAATGACAGACTTCATTTTTATAGCGAAATGTTTGCAGAAGAAACGGGAAAATGGTGTCAGTGTAGCCTCCAATCATTGCTTGAACTCGCTTCGATTAGAAACAGAAAGTTCTGATATTGGAAGAGAATGTAAGAATGTCAAAAACTGAATATTAATTTTCTAAGCAGCGGCAAATCTTCTTAATTTTTCGATGCGAATTTATGCAAATTAATTGTTTCTTAAATTTGAAGTTGGAGCATAGCATGCGAACTTAACGAGTTTCTAAAATTTGTTTCGGTGAATTAGTCTAGAACGGAAGTAGAGGAGTCATAAATGGGGCTCGTCACCATTACATTTTATATTACCGATTTTTGTTTGCAAATTATACAAATTTACTCAAAGCTAAATTGATAATCTTTTACACATTATTTACACATGACGAAAATATTGAAAAATGTATGATCATTAGGTTGACAAGATAAAAGAAAATATTATAAATTAAATACGTTTTTGTATGTATGTTTATGGAATCAATACTGTTCAGCATATTATTGTGTTATATTAAGTAAACGATTCTTTGTGTGCGGAGATTTACTCAATAAATATTAAGAAATGAAAATAATAATAATATTTATAATATTATAATATATTTAAATTTCTTTCAAAACTGCATTTCGGTGTGACAACAGCAGACTTTCATATCAAACAGCTTGTTTAATCGAGAAAGCAGAGCACGTTAAAAGGTAGCGCCAAGTTGGCCTCTAAAAATAGAGAAGAGAGTTGTTTTCTGCCTCGTCCCGCTATCATCTATGTATCTCTATCTATGGAAATCGATAATAATAAACAGATTTCCTTAAAAAAATTATTATTTGAAAGCATGGTACAATAAATATGTTAGAAGGTCGTGCCATATTAGCACTTTTCTCACGTGGAATTTCCTCATTCTTCCTGTGATGACGTAGGAAAGTAGTAGAGATGCTACATGCACGATTGACACACTTGGTGTTTTTGCACCAAAACTGAATTTTTTTCTCCTGTTGGTGCACTGGTTCTTTTTTATTGGAATTGGTTGTTTTTTGCTTTTTATTTGAGTATGCAAAAAAGTTATTAAATTATTAAGCACCTGATTTAAATCCGGAAGAAGAAGAAACAGAAAATAAATAAAGAACAAAATGTCGCAACGGGATATAAAGAAGCTTTTAATGCGGTCATTGAAATTTATAATTTACTGGAAAGTTTGCTACTAAAATATATTTTTTTTTTTTAAATTTTCTGCAACAAATTTATTTACAGCATTTGAAAGTGAAAATGATTCGGACATTTTATTTTCAGCTTATATTTGGCAATCTTTTCTTTTATATCGCATTTCTACTTTTACATAAGCCTAGGGTATGACTAATCGTGTTAAGGAATGTTGTGAATTCAAGAGTTTTGCAACGTTGTGAAAACACCTAATATAAAAATGCAACTCTGTAAATGATCGGAGCCTCAGCCCATAAAATAAGAATATTAGGGTTAATCAAAGTCTTGCGAGTTTGACTTCAAGCATTAGAGCACGAACATATATTTGCATCAATTTTGAACGACTTAACCACTCAAACAACAGCTGATTGGCGAAGAAGAAAATTATGTTCGAGTAAAATATTCATAAAAATAAGAAAAAAACTAGAAAGGCAGGGCTATAGTTGGGCGTAATCGAATACAGAAATCCCTGTACCCAATCCAAAACTGAATATTTTTTTTGTTGCTTCAATATTTTGTATTTATTGTGTAAGGATATCTCAAGAAAAAAAATTTTTTTTTTTTAGCAAAAACCCTTTTTCGGCTGATCGTTCCTATGGCAGCTATATGTTATAGTAAACCGATATTTATCATATTCAGGAATACGATTGGATATTGCTTATTTTTATATTATGAAATCCAAAATTTGGTAACGATATCTTTATAAACAACAAAGTTTTTCTCAGTAAATGTTGTTTTTCGGCCGATCGTTCCTGTGGCAGCTATGTGATTTAGTAAATCGATATACATAATTTTTAGATACGTGATTGGGCATTAGGTAAAATTGTTAAATCCAAAATTTGTAAAGATATCTTGAAAAACAAAGCGGTTTTTGCTACTAAATATGGGTTTCGGACGATGGCAACTATATGTTATAGGTCGAATATCGAAAAAAAAAATAAACTTGTTATGCCTATGGATTGGGAGAGTCTTCGTGCCTCCGTTTGTTCATACAGACAGGCAGACGGAAGAACAAAGCTAGATCGACTCGCCTTTCGATGCTGATCAAGAATATATATACTTGTGGTTTCTGCCATGCCTCCTTCTGCCCATTACATACATTTGCACAACTTTAATATACCCTTTAGCATTTTTTGGTAAATAAATAATATTTTTAGTTTACTTCCATTTCTATTTGTGATTTATTTTTATTTCTGTCGAATACCTTTGCTGGTCGTCTTTAAATTTAGACCCAAACTATATTCCTATGTTTGCGTACAGCGCAAGTTCTCTTGCCACCAGTCTACTGGTGCGTCTATATTTTTTGTCATATTTTCCTTTTTATATATCCCGTGTTTTTTGTTTAATCTTTGTACAACTTTCGTCCATCTCCTACAGCCCTGTAAACCATGCATGCGTTATTCTTTCATTCGAATTTGTTGCATTAAATGGAAAATTTAACGTCATGGAACAGCATTATTTAAAGTTCATCTGGAAAATGTTATTTATTTCAGTTTGAATTATATTTCCAAAATGGTTGAAAAAGACAAAAAAAGAAAAAGTGAAGAAAAAAAAAAATAAATTTGACAAAGAAAAATTTCCATTTTCTATTTATTTTATTTGTTCGGTCGTTCGTTAGTTCGTTGGGTTTTTCTACTTGACTTGACTAGCTTGAATAATATTGTGAATTCTGATGTCACAGACTCAGTGGTTTCGATTGTCATTACTTGCCGTCGTCGTCATGAAAAGAGAATCGTCAGACTTTACGTCTACACACTTATACACATTACATATATATTTATATATATACTTACATATATTATATACATATGTGTGTGTGTATATGTGTATCAATATATACTTTTATATGAGTACGACTATAGAGCAACATTGCGTTTAACTAGTCACCGTCTAGCCCTTATATTTGCAAGCAAGTGTTGAGTTATCGCACAAACCAACAAACCAAGCAACGAACCATCTAACCAACCAAGCAGCTATCCATCTATTCAGGCATTCAAGCATTCAACTGTCTGACTTGAACAAAGTCGTCAGAGTCACTCAGGAGACAAGACACAAGCCGTCCTAGACATTGTCGTCAGCGTCGTCGGCGAGGAGCCTTTGGTTGCTCCTTTTGAATTCGATTATCGAATGAATCAAGTTGCCTACCGACCGAGCGATGTTGAGTTTATGTAGGAAGAAAGTGCTGCCATGTTTTCCCAATTTGTTGGTTTTCTGTCTTTCAGTCTGTCCTACAGTCGGTTTGTCCGTCCATCTTTCCTTAGGTTGCTTTCACTTTGCAAAAAAAAACATTTGCTTGCCAATAGGGAAATTCAATATAAATCGAAACGCAATTGAAGCGTCAAAATTTTGCATCTTCTAGCTGCTTCATATAATTCGCTTTTTTTGGTTTACTGACAACTGCATGCGCCGACTCCCTATTTGTTTTCATTTTCGCTTGTTTTTTTTTTGTTTGCCGTTTATTAGCGCATATTTTGTACAAAAGTTTAGCGGCGAAACCGTTTTCAGTTTTATTTGACATAAATTCCAATTATAGACCCAAATCGCATATGGCTGACCATCACTTCCATTGCAATTCGCCATTCGCAGTTTATTGGCAATTTTGTTCATGTGACTATGCAAGCAATAAATTGGCAATAATTTTTACCAAGTTTTATTTGGTATTTTATTTATACATATGTATGTAATAAAAATCGTTTGTGGGTGAGTAAAATAAAATAGATTGACTCGATGCCATGAACCAAGGCGTCAATATTGAATCCTATAAATATATGGCTTCCACTCAAACGAATACACACGTACATATGTATCTCCATATGTACATTCCCATATATGTATATTCATTCCTGTATACAGAATGCAAAAATGTTGCATGTTATGCATAAGTGAAGTGTCTGTGCCGTACAAGGTAAACAAGAATTCAAAAAAAAAATAAATAAATAAAATTATATTACGAGCCTGTTACGATAAAAATGAAATAAAATATATTAAGAGCATATAAGCGTCAGCATCGGTCAATTTGTAATAATTTTGTAACTTTGACTGTGTCTGCGACTGTTTTGGTTTTAGTGTCTGTTAGTTTCTTGTTGTTGTTTCTGATTTTTCAATATTTTATTTGCAATTTCATTTCAATTGCAACAAATTGATGTAATACATACGCATAAATACATATACACATATATATAAATACAGTGGAATTCGGTTAGCTGCAACCAATTTTCTGCAAAATTTTTTGTGCAGATAAGCGAAGAGATTTTAAACCCCGGATATAATAAGTAAAAATTCTAATTAATTAAAGTTTAATTGAATCAATATAAAGTTTAGGAAATATATGATTAAATTAATAGTTAATAATTTTTGACTGTTTCTTATTTTTAAAAGTAAATTGATGCAGTCTCATTTCTAATTTCTTGCAGATAGCGCTTTGTGTAGCAAAATCACATGATCGTAAGCTAATTCTTATTTTTTTTTCTCAACAAAAGGTGTCGGTAAGCGAAAAGTGGACTTAAGCAAAATGCATTTAAAGCTAATAAAAATCAAGCAAATCCGTAATTCACTTCACTATTTTGTCTGTTTTATGCATTTAAACGAAATATGCAGGGAAGTGCAGTTGCTGCTAAGTGAAAGTGACTGTATGTGAATATGTACTGCATGCATATTTCAATCTACCGGGCAAGCCACTCATGTTGATTGTGGAATGCGTTTGTCCCGTGCACATCGGCGGGCTCATATATGCAAGGATAAAACATGCATTTCACATTTTATTGTGCCCTCAATCAAAAATCCATTTCCGCATAACATATGACTATGCGGCCCTTCTTTCCTGCCCGCCAGTCTGCCAGCACTACTGCTCCACCCATTAGGTTTCGTACACTGCTCTGTCCTCGCGTCGTTTCATTTATAACGAATATCCTTTTTGCTGTTCGTTGTCGATGTACTTGTCATGTATCTCGTTTATACCTCATACGTCGATGCCGAAAATACGCCAGCCTGTGTGCTTAGGCCAGGCGCCTGCAGTTTGTGCGCACGTGATCCCGATCAGAGACCAGGCTGCAGGGGCCGGCAGCAATCCTCCAGTGTTTGATAATTGAGTTCAGCTGTTGAAGTCGCGCATTCGACAGATTTTAAAACGTTCACGTTGTGTACGTTGTGTGTCATTCATAGCCCGTGTACAATAATGTTTCAAATAAAAATCGTTTATGCTGCTGCTATCGCTCCCTATGCTGAGTTATGCGAGTTTGAGATGTCAGTTGGTTGGTGCTTTGAACTGCAATGAAACGATGCCGTTGGGAGTTGTGTTTTCGTTGAGTCCACATATCTTTTCAACTTTTTGAATTTATCTTTTTAGTCAATGTACAATATGATCTGCGACCTCATTTTTACAAACGACAGCTGCTTCCTCTTGAACTTTGTTTTGTTTGATTTAATTTTTTAGCGACAGGAGCTTATGCGAATGTTTTCCTTGAAGGATTTTTGTGTTTGCTAATTGGCTCAATGCTTTTTCGCATTCGCTGATATATGATAATGATATGTATCTTCGTCGTTAACTCCCATCATCATATTGGATTGGCCACGATGTAATTTAAGCATGCACGTTTCAGAAGGGCTTCTACAGCGTGAAAAATCAACTGAGCGTTGTATAATCTTATGCAGCGCGGTGAACTTTGCTTTCAAATTGCATACATTTTTCTGCAATATACTCAAAAGTTAGTTCATCTCTGATAAAATTTATTTATGCTGGTTTGCGCATTATAAAAAAGTAAAAATAACAAAATCCCGACTAGAGTAAAACAACAATGACAACAGTAAGAACGAAATGCAAAATGTTTTTTTTTACAATTAATTTTGAAGACGTCTTTCACTTGCACGCGTTGCCATATTTGAGTTTATTTATTGTGGTGATAGTTGGCTGTTTTTGCTTTAGTTGTTACTGTTGTTGTTGTTGTCATTGCTTCGGATAAAAAGCAACGTTGAATATTTTCCTGCATGTATACACCACACATGCATGAGTGAGTGCGGCTGCCTGCATGCATTTGGGTTGCAATTCGTGCTAAATGCAATTGTTTGTGGCATTTATTTCGCAACTGTTTCACTTTGGATTTTTAGTTTTTTTGCTTCCGTTCTTCATCCCATGCAGCTGTGTTCGTTCGCCTGTGCACGAATATCTGCATACTATTGTTAGTGTTGTTGTTGTTGTTGCTGCATTCGTATTGTGATTGTTTAAATATTTGGAAATACATTGTGCAAAAACATTTGGTCGATCTGTGCTCAAAAGTTTGAAGTTTATTAAAAAAATGTGTCAACACGTTGGATGCGAATACAAAATTCATTTAACTGACATTAAAAGAATTCTCGTAACGATTTTTATTCGAACATGAATACATATATACCGTATATGTATATGAATACATGTATACTCGCATACTCGTATATGTAAATACTTAAAAAATTATTGCAATATGCATGCTTTGCTTTGTAGAGCCTTGTTTTGGCTGTTATTATAAATCGAGAAGTCAGCAGCAGTTTATTATGTGTTAAGCAATCAACTAAGCAGTCGTCAAAGCGACTAAGCGGCAGCACAAAATGCACAAGCAATCAGCCCACCAATTTAAATACCCAATCAGCCATACACCCAATCAGCCATACACCTAATCAGCCATACACCCAATCAGCCATCTGCCATTCTGCCAAAGAGGCATTCAGTGCGTCAGTTGCTCATTTCCTTGCTTATCTGCGCTGCTAAATTGAATTTCCTATGCGCGAAAACCTCAAGATAAGTGCATGATAACAAGCTAATTTTCAATTAGCGCCAGTATGATATTTATCGCAGCGTCTCAGTTATGTATAACTATATGTAAGTATCTACATACGAATGTGTATATATAGAAATGTATCTATACAATAAATTAGGCATTCCTTTGGCATTTCTTTGCCGTTCGCAACTTCATTAAATGTTTGCGTAGACAAATTTATGTACAAATTGCAGGGTATCGTATTGGCACACACACACACACATACATACATACATACATACATACACTAACAAACACACACAGATACACTCGGCTACGCAAGGCAGTGCAAGAGAAGTGCCGGCGTTAAACGCGCGTCGCATGGCTGGCTGCGTATACGCATGATGTTTCCTTCCGGTTCGCCTCTGCCTGCTGTTTCCGGTGTAGTGGCGTTAAGTAAAAAAACGTGACTAGTTTATTGATTTACATCTGAGCAAAGAAGTTTATCGCAAGTGCGTATACGCATAAATTAATAATAATGCTGCGTATCAAACAATTTGCACATGAATCTATTCCATTTTTTTGGAACATTTTGTCCTACCAGCATCAGCACCAAGGCTGCTCCTGATGCTCTTGTTACTGTTGGCATTAGCGATTTGTAACCTAAGCCATGCAATTGCCAAGCGGATGGCTGCTTACTGGTCAGTTGCCATTGCATGCCTTACATTGTTCGTTTCAGTTGCTGCTTTTGCTTAGTGCCGATCAGGAGTCAAACCAATTGAAATGGTTAGTTGGCAGCCACTTGAGGGGCTACTTGTGCAACGTTGAGCTGGAACATGGCAGCAGTACGTATTTGAAATTTTTTGCGTATTTGCTTTTTCATCATAATATTTTCTTTTTTGATTTTGTTTTGTTGTTGTGTTATTTTTTTTCTTTGGCGATTTGTTCGTTGATTCGGAATAAAATTCCAATCATACTTGACCAAAGCAAAGACACTGGAGAATTCAGTGTCTAAAATAGCTCACGAGTGCTAAACAAACCAAACCAAAACCGAAGTTAAATCGAAGCCAGAAACAAAATGGACTGTTGAGAGTCGATTTGAGTCGACTCGAGTCAAGTGTAGTGTAGTGTAGAAGCTACTTGGAAATTTGTGAATGTTGTGTTCTTCCTGCTTCTGGGTTCCCCTTTTTACCCATTTTGCTCGTGGCCATTCTTTGGTGGCAGTTTAGTTGATTTTGAGTGTTGTATAAAACAAAACACATTTTCAAGTAATTTGCGCACAACTTAAGTTGCCAGCATGGAGCAATTACTTGAGCATTACTGAGCGTTTTCGATTTTCAATGTAATTTTTTACACAATTTGTCTCCAATTATTTCCATACACATGAGTTTTGCACAGAACACTTTTTGCGCAGTTGTACGTTCGGCAACACTACAGGGAAGCTGCCACGAACTGACACACTCAAGGCAATTCAGCATTCAGCACTCAGCAGCACTCAAAGCTCAGCACTCAACTTCCTTAATCGATTTTAAAAGTTCATAGCATTTTACCTTTTTGACTCATGGTCTTTTTCTTTTCGGTTTTGTTCTCCTCCTTTTTTGCACTTTTATTTTTACGCACTATTTGTTTTTTCAAAATTTGTTGCTGCTGCGTGTATCAGTCAGCAACAGTAACCGTTAAATTAAAGTAGAGCAAAAAAAAAAACGGAAAATCAGAAAATAAAAGAAAATTGTAAAGATTATTGAATGATTTTTAGTTGTTGCTGGAATTGCTTGTCATGCCCTGCTTTAACATGCAGCTAAGCATCGTTTGGAGACGTGTTTGGCAATGATAATCTTTCAACACATTTTCCATTTATTTTGAACACCTTTGATTGATATATCGAATGCTGGCTTGCGTGTGCCTCAGTCGCAGTTTCAGACTCAGTCTCGGTTGTTGCTTTTGCCGGAAGTCAGCATCAGATGTCTTTAATTCTGCTGTCATTTCCTTTGCGTTTTGTCAGCAGATGCACTTCAAATAGCATGACGTCGTACAACAGAAGTCTCATAGAAGAAGCACTATGCGAAAGTGTGAGTTAGAACGATTTTGTGTTCTGTAAACTTTATTAACTTGCAACAACACTGAAGCAGTAGTGAACAACGCAAAAACATGCTTTCGAATGTTGCGCATCTTAGCATCTCATGCAAAAAATCCGGTGCCTTCGTTCAAATTCTTTGATATGCTGACAACCCTTTGCTAGCAGCGTTCGTCTCTGGCTGACAAAGGTAAACACATATTCCAGTCTTTAGCGTTTTTGACAATTAGACTTTACTCTCCGTTGTATGTATGTACCTGTAAAATTAATTGTTTTTGGATCTCAACTGCCTGTTGGTGATTACTTCACTCCCCTCACTGATTAAATTGCTTAAATGACAAAGTTCTTATTTAATTGACTCAGAATGTATATGAGACTTATTAATAAAGAGGCATTGTGCTTTTTGCGATTATTATTATAAATATTAAGACGAGTATCACTTTTCACGCGGTACCGCCACTAGCTATTGCTAGTGAGCATTGCACAACCTTTCAGTTCATCCCATTTGTACAGGCTAGCTCTTCTTCCAGCAGTTACGAATGCTTGTCTGTCGTAAATAGGTCAATCGGAACCATTTCTGCGATTACAAGACAGAAATGGTCCTAAATATTTCATATCGCTTAGTTTTTATGTCCACTCTTGTAAATAGTAGCATTGGAGGATGTCTCGGTTATTTCGCCATCAGTTTTATTTGATTTGTCTCATCATCTACATTGGTTTAGCTTTCGCCACTCACTGCCGAGTATCATTTTAACAAGTACCATGTGTTCATTTTCGTCTGAGTTATTTAAGAAGTGAGTTTTGAAACATGTTTTGCGCTGATCCGCCAGCAAATCTAGTAAAGTCTCTTAAAATAGAAAAGATGTTCAGTTATGCATGTGCAGCGGCATATTTCATAATAAAAACAACAAAGCCAATCTCAGCACTTGAAACTTTCGGACAGAAGCGAACAGGATCAGAATAGCATCTCCGTTGGCGTGTTTTTATTGTGATTTTGCAACTGCGAACAAAAGGCAAACGGATTCATAAATAAATAAATAACATTAAACTTGAGCAACTGCCTGGCAGTACCTTCATTAGTTAGTTGCTAGTTAGTTGGCTGGTGGGCAACATGCGACCGCAAGAATGGCCAGCACAGGATAACACTCAGGATAAGGCAGGGCAGGGTAAGAAGAGAGCGGATAGGATGGAAGAATATGCGAAACTTTTCATAAACATTATTAACAATTATTGTTGTTATAGTTTGTCTGCTTTTGTTGTTGTTGTTGTGTTTGTTGTTATTTAGCTGTTGGAAGGCAAAGAGATGGACGGACGGATGGAAGGACGGGTAACAAATGGCATACAACAGAAAAAGACTCTGCAAGCAAGCAAGCAAGTAAGCAAGCGAGCAAGCCAAAGGCTTTCATATACGAGCACAAGAAGTTATAATCTAGCAAAAGTTGATAAGCAAGACGATGAAGCAGTCGCTCCTTTTTATTCTCAGCTCAGCTTCGCAGCAACACAACGAACTTTTAGCTTAAGTTCTTAACAACACCAACAACAAAAAAGCGACTATGGGCAAACAGCTGGATGGACAGACGCGAAGACGGTACACGGCTGCAGCTGCCCGCATTACAAAGGCTGCGAGTGGGAAATGAATGGGGCAGATAAAATAAACAGAAAAAACTAGAAAGGCAGGGCTATAGTCGGGTGTAACCGACTATAGAAAACCCTGTACCCAAGCCAAAACTGAATATATTTTTTTGTTGCTTTTATATTTTGTACTCATTATGATATCCTATTTGAAGAAAAAAAAATTTTTTTTTTGGTAAAAGCCTTTTTTCGTTCCTATGGCATCTATATGTTATAGTATACCGATATTTATCATATTCGGGAATATGATTGGGGATTACTTAGAATCATTAAATCCAAAATTTGGTAACGATATCTTAATAAACAAAAAAGTTTTTCTCAGTAAATGTTGTTTTTCGGCCAATCGTTTCTATGACAGCTATATGATATAGTAAACCGATATATATAATATTGAGATATGTAATTGTAAATGAAATAAAACTATTAAATCCAAAATTTGGTAACGATATCTTGAAAAACAGAAGGGTTTGGTTACTAAATGTGGGTTTTCGTATGATGTTATAGGTCGAATATCGAAAAAAAAAAAATAAACTTGTTATGCCTATGGATTGGGCGAGACTTCGTGCCAAATTTGGTGGTTGTAGGTTTTACCGTTTCCGAGATCCGTTTGTTCATACAGACAGACAGACAGACAGACAGACGGACGAACAGACGGACATGTCTAGATCGACTCGCCTCTCGACGCTGATTAAGAATATATATAGTTTGTGGGGTCTGCCACGCCTGCTTCTGCCCGTTACATACATTTGCTCAACTTTAATATACCCTTTACCATTTTTTGGTACAGGGTATAAAAAGAAATAGAAAAAGAAAAAGAAGAGAAGGTAGACACAAGCTTTTGAATTTTTTATAGACTGATGTCGCGCGTCGAAAATGACGCCGAGTTTGTGAATAAGTTTTACTTTTTGTTGTTTGCCATTTAAATGGCTACTTCTCGCGACGACAGTTATTATTGTTGTTTGCTGTTGTTGCACTTCTCGCCAGGCACCAGCAGCAGACAGAAACAAAAAAAACAACAATAACATTGTTGCCACTTGAAAAATATCTTTGAAGGGCTGGCAAAGTTCATAAACTTGCTGCTCAGCGTTAATATTCACGAAAACAATAATGCTGCAAAAAAAAAAAAATAAAAAAAAAATAAAAAAAAAAAAGAAACTTTACTGCCTATAGGTATAAAAAGTTGCAGGCTTTTATGTTTTCGTAGGTGCGCAGGGCTGAGGTAGGTGGTTAAGTGATGATGATGCTGATGCTGCCGCTGATGAAGACGATATGGTAACATGAAGTCGACAACGTTGGCCATGTTCAAATTCGCAAAGCAACTTCCGAGCGCTGTCCTGCGCGCACTTAACGCGGTACTCCTGGCATTAACTCTCCTCTACGCACTCGCCCGGAGTTCCCTGATCAGTGCTCCTTGCTCGTTGCTCGGTGCTGGCTGCTCCGTTGTTTGCCTGCATTAGTCCGGCGCAAGTTGAAAGCGTTGCAAAAGTTTAATTGAGAAAGTTAAGGAATTTCAATTAACTGAGGATATTTGTTGTTTTTTATGTTTCAACGTCTTTTACTTCGGTTCTATTTCTTCACTGCTTCAGTGCTGCACCCCCTCCAATCATGTTGCCGTCTTAGCTTTGCCATTTTCGTGTGCGTTTGTCTGCTGGCTTGGTTAGCGCGCAAGTTTTGGTCCTACTCCTGCCCCTCCTTGCTATGTATCGTATTTGTTTCTTACGCCAAAGCTGCTTCTCTGTGAGCTGCTCATGTGAGTCAGCCAGCCAGCGAAAGTTTGTGCATGTTTGAACTTAATATCCTATTAACGATAAGCAGGCAGTATATTAGCCAAACTTTGACTTGCTAAAAAAAAAAAACGAAATAAAGTAAAGCAAGTCGAATCCTAAAGCATAGAAAAAGTAGAAGTGTGTTCCTGCATGGGCAGCAGTTTGGCGGCAGTCTGGGTAACAGTTTGGGCATTTGGATTTTTATCCTTTAATTGGTTTAATCAATGCGCCAGACCAAGAATATTGTGTACTAATCGTGTTAATTTCGCTTAATTGCAACTTTCTACTGTTGCTGCTCAGGAGTTGCCCAGCTCATGTTGTCCTCTAAGTTTGCTCACTGTTGGCCCACTTACGTTTAAATATGGGCAATTTAAGGTGAGTGTTGCCGTGGCTGGTGCTGCTGTGGTTGCTGCTTATATAGGACTAGTTCTAGCTTGTGTATTATCAATCAAAGACGATTTGCTTATTAGCCAACGAAGCCTCAATAACCGCATGGTCGGCTGTTTCTGCAGACGTTGCGTTGTGAGCCTAGCCTGTGTAATAGTGCTTGGCGACATACCGACATCGTTAACCGCTAACGAGTTAAGTGCTTTTGTGCGACATTGGACACTGTGCACTGTTTACTGTGCAGTGTGCATTTGCCAAGTGTTCGCTTCAACCGCTGCTCATCGATCACAGCGGCCGGCGTGCACAACTCTTGTGCACTAATACAGCAGCGTTGACATGTCATTGATGAGTTGCTAACCATAATAGACATCACACGCATGTTTATGACCTGAATTGCATTTATGTAGCATTTAAATTGTGCTTGGCAGGGAGAGCGCTCTCGGCAGCAGCGCTCATGCGAGGTGCAGTCGAATGATCGACGCATGCAGAGGTATCCAAAGGCTCAAAGGCTTACTCAATGTTATATCATTGTTGTGGCCCTTAAGCTTACGCAAGTACTTTGTCGTTCAATCTGTACCTGCATCTTTCAGTAGAAGTGCAGCGTCAATGTGAAGACAAAGGCGCCCCTTTCTGGTGTCCTTTTATGTAGAAGAAATACACTAAATTCGCATTTAAATTGGCTGAAATTATTATTATTATTCTTTGATGAGTGTTATTTTTACATTTAGTAAATTATATGGAAATAATAATTTTGAATCCAAGGAATAAATTAAGCGAAATCGTAACATAGTTTATGTTTAAAATTTAATGCAATAAAAAAAGAAAAAAATAAATAATTTTAAAAAATAGGAAAGAAAAGTAATTCAGAGCCACAATTATAATAATTATATATATTTAATTCAATAACAGCAAAAACATTCAAAAATTGCACTCCAAGTGAATTAAAGGACTGCTTCAAAAAAAGAACCTCTTAAAGTTGCAAGTTGTTTTGTAAGTTGTACATATGTATAACTTGTCGATGACGTCTCACACAACATATAATTACAAAAGACAAACTTTCATATTTTCTTGAGCAACAGGATTACCTCGACAGCAGAATACCATGAATAATAATTTTTCCATATATTAGTGAGTTGCAAATGTTGCATGCTGTACTTCCAAATTCGCTCTCCCGTTCAATTCAGTATGCAATGAAAACAATAAAAATTTATAAAAATCTTCTATCAGCAGCAAACGAGTTCACGACCGCTTCAACTAATAACTAATCCGGTGCTTTTGGTTTACTTATTGCATACAAAGTGGAAAACAATAAAATAAATTAACCGGTCTATTTTGGTGCAGTCTCAGAAAAGTCTTAATTTTGAAACAGTACCACATCCTGTACTGAATCGGCATTTTCACAAACAGTGTCAGCATGAAAGTTTTAGTGTTCAAAAAGAGCTCTAGTGTGGAAAGAGACTGTAAAACTTTTTTCTAGACAAAATAAATTCGAGCGGACAACACAAGAACAGCTGCATTACTTTGTGGCGTTCTACAAGCAACATTCTGCAAACCGGAAAAATCAACCCGCAGGCGCCATGGGTCATTCAAAATGATTGAGAGCAATTGGCTCAAGATTTCAATCGCCCAAAGGACCCAACACGGTCAGCGGGGAAAAGGAAAGAGGTAAGTTATTAAAATATTGTTGGGTGTTTGCATTTCAATAAAAAAATTTTATATTTCAGAGCCTCTCACATTGGAAAAATGCTTTGCGTTCTCGTGCATGCTCTAGTCCAGCAAAAGAAGGTTTTAGTCGCGTAATACGAGGTCCAAATGTGGCAAGCCGAGTTATTTGTGGCCTCTGCTAGTGCCATGCAGCGAACGTTGGAAAAGATGGCAAACTCGACGATAACCGCCTTTTTATACCCTGTACCAAAAACTGGTAGTACAAATATATGTAACAGGCAGAAGGAGGCGTGGCAGACCCCACAAAGTATATATATTCTTGATCAGCATCGAAAGGCGAGTCGATCTAGTCGTGTCTGTCTGTCTGTCTGTCCGTCCGTCTGTCTCTATGAAAAAACGGATCTCGGAAACGGTTAGACCTACAACCACCAAATTTTGCATGAAGACTCTCCTAATCCATAGACATAACGAGTTTATTTTGTTTTTTCGATATTCAACCTGTAATGTATAGCTGCCATAGGAACGATTGGCCGATAAACCACATTTACTAACAAAAACCGTTTTTTGTTTCTCGAAATATCGTTAAACACAATTATAAAAAAAGAAAAGAAATTTACTAAATTTTGGATTGTGTACACAGGTGCGTCCGAATATAGACTCTGCCTTTCTAGTTTCACATGATGATGCAAAAATATGAGTATGAATTAAGTTCATTGAGTGTACAATTTTATTGATGAAATGAATGTGCGTGGCCGGAAGGCATTTTTCTGTTAAACTATTTGCTGGATAGGTTGCACTTGGGCCGATTCCCTTTATTGAAGCATCTTGTAAGCAATAAAAAAATGTATTGTATACAACAACTAATATGGGTTACAGGACAGTCTCGATAGTAAAATACCTTAAAATAGTATCATTTTCACATATATCGGGTGATTCATTTAGAAGTTTTTTTTTTTTTAAATTGTAAATAAAACACACGAAGAGAATTTGGATGGCCGAATCTTTATTGATCTCCGAAAGATCTCTGCCATTTAATTTTTGAAAATAATTTCATTGAAATGTTGGCCGCCACTATGCCATATGTGGTCCACTCGGGAGCTCCAATTTTGGATCACTATTTCCAGCATTACAACCGGTATCTGCACAATTACGCGAGTGATATTGACTTCCAAGTTTTGGATCGTAGCTGGCTAATCGGCGAAGACTTTTGACTTTAAATAACCCCTATTGTGTCGCGCGCTGTGTGTGCCATCCTGTTGGAAACAAATATTGGATGTAACAGTAGTTCGAGAGTCTTTTTATGTTGCTCCTCAGCCCAAATGAGGCAATTCTGTTTGTTGACGTAGCCATTTAGCCAGAAATATGCCTCATCACTGAAAAAAATACGACGCAAAAACATTTTTGATAGAACTCTGATTTTTGTAATACAGCTGAATAATTGTTTTTTTTTTTGCATTTATAATTATTTATTGAATCTCCATTTCTTTGTGGGCTAACAATAATGAATATCTTAATCTAGAGTGAGTATAGCCTAGTTTCGGCTTGAAGGCTGTTTTCCAAGCTGGCCCTTAAGGTTACTGCTGGGCTGGACGGTCGTTTCTTTCGAGTCTTGTATTAGTTGCTTGCCGGGCAAGATTTCTGGCAAGCTGATTCGGATGAGCTTTTAGGTTTAATGCGTAGCGTTCTTTAATGGTGTCTATTTCAGTTTTAACCAATGTGATTTTAAGGTTGTTATGTATGCATTCATTACGAATGTACCATGGCGCTCCAGTGTGAGTTCGAAGGATCTTGGATTGAGCTTGTTGGATAATGTTCACTATGCTGGAACATCCATTACCCCATAACTGCGCTTCATATGTCCAAATTGGTTTGACTATGGTGTTGTATAATATAACTTTATACTCCAGATGTAACGGCGAACGTGAGTGCCAGTGTATGCTGTTGGCCTTGAGTTTCATTTGGAGTTTTTTTGCTTCGATGTGCCTACGCCATGTGAAGCGCCTGTTTAGGTGTACACCTAGATATACGAAATCATTGGCTTGAGGAATTATGACTCCATTTAGACTTAACTGTGGGCAGTCATTTTTGTTTAGCGTAAAGGTTACTTGCTTGCTCTTTGCTTCATTTACTTTGATTCGCCAGCTAGCCAGCCATTCCTCCATGTAGGACATATGATCGGCCGAAAGTCTAGTTGCATGAATTGGGCATCGGGATCTGCTTAGAATTGTAGTGTCATCAGCAAAGGTGGAGATAGCGAGACGGTCGTTTGTTGGAATGCTGGCTGTGTACAAGACGTACAAGAACGGGCCGAGCACGTTTCCTTGTGGAACTCCGGCTTCAATTTGATTGAATAATTGGAAGTCGGTGTTGCGATGTAAGTCTTTCCATGATGATTTGTCAAACATTACTGAATAAAAATAACATGACAGCAAGACACTAGTCACGCGTGATCTGTAAAAGAAACCAAATTGACAAAAAAGCCTCTTATTGAATACCCCGTTATTTGCGGGAAGTTTTAGAAGTAAGGTTTTGGATACTTTTATAAGGGGACTTAACGGTGATTTACCACGCTTCTTTAGTTTTAGAGAATGAAACACCAATACTTATGGATATAGACAGATCTACGCAATCGAGACAATTTAATAATAGGAACATCATGGTAAATACCAACCAACAACAATAAGGAAATTAACGCGACGCGCATAATAATGTCTTTCTCAGATAACAAGTTCAAACAGTAAACACAACTGAAGCACTCCAATATGACAACGTTGAAACTGAATGGAACAAGAATGAAGAAAAACAGGTTGAGAAAATTACCAATGAAGCTGAAAACGAGGACGAAACTCCTTATTTCGAGGATGGTAATTTTTTAGATTATACTCCTCCTCATCACCATACTTTTCATTTCGGATGAAAAATGGAAATGAGTTGAAATTCCTTTTAGATACTGGATAGAATAAAAACTACGTAAAAAAAACTTTTATATGAAACCCAGTATTAAGTAAAAATTCATTTATAAGTAAAAATATATTTGTTCATCACGCCTTCATAGACATTTTTCACAATTGTATTGAAAAATTTAAGTTTCATTTACTCCCAGGATAAGAAACTTTCGATGGAAGAATAGAAAATGACACATTGAAAGATTTGAAAGTTACTATGTATACAGATATACCATTTTTTGTCCTTTTCAAGAGATATAAGTATCCCGTTAAATAGTTACCCTGTAACTCTGTCAATCATAATCAATTACACACATTGAACGATTTGAAAGTTACAATGTATTCAGATAAACAATTTTTTGTCTTTCTCAAGAGATATAAGTATCCCGTTAAACAGTTACTTTTTAACTCTGTCAATCATAATCAATTAAGTGTAGACCATCTTTCTTCGGAAGACAAAGGAAAACTCCTCAACTCGTCTCAACCTGCCCCAATTTATTTTCGGAATCTAATAAGAAACTCACGTTCGATACAAACATTAAAGAAGAAATTAGAACGACGAGCGAAAGACCAATTTACTCGAAAACATACCCATACCCAATGGCTCTAAAAGAAGAAGTAGATGAGTAGATTGAGGAATTATCAAAGGATGGTATAATTCGTCCGTCGAGGTCCCCATACAATTCATCAGTGTGAATAGTACCAAAGAATGGTCATAACAGTCCATTCAAAAAGTCCATATGATTTGAAGGCAAAAAACCAACGTTTTATTGTTGTTTCTGATGGAACGGAGTCCTTTTAACACTTTTCAAGCCATTGCTTCGCTTGAACGGTATTTTATCCCATCAAATAGCAGTGTAAAATTAAAGTACGAAATTCTTTTTGATCTATTGTTCTGAAAATCACAAAACACAGCTTTCTTTTGAAGGTTAGGGCTAACTATAAATCATATTTATTTGGTACTAGTAGCGAAATCTATGTTTCAGCCTACGAACTTGTCACCCCACCAGTAATGTCAAAACGGCATTCTCAATTAGTAGTGGCAAACATGAATTTACACGACTTCCCTTTGGATTGAGGAATGCTCCTGCATTTTTTCAACGCACTCTACACGATAACCTAAGAATATAGAATATTGGTGTCAGATGCTACGTTTATGTCAACGACATTCTTATTTTTGCCAAAAGCAAAAGGGAACTTTTTGAAACTCTCAGGGTCATATTTAGTACGTTAGAACAGGTGAATTTAAAAATCCAACTCGATAAGTCCGAATTTGTGGAAGAGGAAATTGAATTGTTAGGTAGAACGTTCAGTTCAAATGGTACCACCCCTAAAAAATTATAAGCTGTCGTTAATTTCCCCCCATCAGAAAACCGTTCACGAATTACGTTCATTCCTAGGTATGACTGGTCACTACCTAAGTTTAGAAAAGCTTAGGCGCAAATTGCGAAAACTCTGGCCAACGTATTATGAGGATATTTGGGTAGGATTCCGAAAAAAATATCCAAAAAAACGCCTTTGCATCTAGATTCCGAGCAGGTTGATTTTTTCAAACAGATAAAAAACGGTCTGCTTTCAGACAATGTACGAGGGTTGCCTTTTATGTTTCGGGATTGGGCAACCCTAGTGTTGCAATCTGGCAACTGCCAGCTCTATCGTTTGACATTTTTGAGGTTATACGTACTCAGAACGTTTTGACATACGAGCGCTATTTGCGTTGTTTATCGATGGTATGGTGAATTCAACCGAGGGCGTAGTTCACTCCAAGACGAATTTCGTGCAGGTCGTCCAAAATCAGTTGTTGTTCCGGAAACCATTGATGCTGTGCGCCAACTGATATAGCAAGATCGTCATGTGACCTATCGTGAGATTGAGACAACCTTAGGCATTAGTGGGACCAGCATACATTTAATATTGCATGAACATTTGACCGTCAAAAAAATTTGTTCGTGTTGGATCCCACATAATTTGTCAATCGCTCAAAAAAAGGGTCGTGTCGATTAGTCGAAAGAAATGCTCCAAAAATACGATCGCGGTGCTTCGAAACACTTCTATGACATCGTGTCAGGTGATTAATCGTGGATTTACGCGTATGAGCCCGAAAGTAAACAGCAGTCGACTGTATGGGTGTTTCAAAATGAGCAAATGGTCGCCTGTTTTTTCGGAAAAACTGGACATGTCGCAACCGTACCACTAGAATAACGCAGAACAGTTAATTCTGAGTGGTACACAACCATTTGTTTGCCAGTCGCCTTCTAAGAAATCAGGAAAACCAACCGCCGAAGACGGATCACTCTTCACCATGACAATGCGAGCTCTCACACATCGGCTCAAACAACTGCATTTTTGAGCACTCAAAACATCGATTTGATGAGTCATCCGCCGTATAGTCCTGACTTGGCTCCGAATGACTTCTTTTTATTCCCGTACGTAAAAAATAAAATGAGAGGTCAACGTTTTTCGACACCTGAAGAATAGGTTGATGCGTTCAGAATGCATGTTTTGGAGATACCTCAATCAGAGTGGCAAAAGTGCTTCGACAATTGGTCCAAACGCATGCAAAAGTGTATAGATCTTAATGGGGAATATTTTGAAAAACAATAAAGCTATTTTCGATGATTAATATTTATTATTGTTCTCTAATCCCGAAATATAAAAGGCAACCCTCGTACTATTACACCCATTTCGATTCTTTCTAGAACACTCAATACATTCGAAGAAGCTTACGTAGCAAACGAAAAAGAAATACTCGTAATTATTTGTTCTCTAAATTCCTTAAGAAGTTTCTTTTACAGATCAAAACAGGTCCAAATTTACACTGACCATCAGCCGTTGACTTTTGCTCTTAGTAAAACTTCAACGCAAAAATGAAGAGATAGAAGGTGTAATAAGAAGGGTACAATCATTAATTCATCTATAAGACCAGAAATACAAATATTGTCCCTGATCTTTTTCCCCGACCACCTAACTCGAACATTAATTCGTTCAATTCGACAATGCATAGCGACGAAAGCTCAACCCACAATTTAATCCCTTTAATTAGTGTCCCCGTCAACGTTTTCAAAAATCAACTAATCCGAAGTCGATCGGAGTCCAACTACACTCAACGTTTGCTAACTTGACCACCCTCTAATTTGAACTACCCGCTAACTTGAACAATTTTTTTTTTCCATTGAGTTTTCTATATCTTGAACTAAAGCAAAATTTTTTATAACTTGAACAAAAACTAAAAGATACGAAAAGAGCCCAAAAAGAGAATCAAAAAAAAAGAACAGTAAAATTAAAACGAGCCTAAGAAGAGCAAAGTTACAATGTTGGTGTTGTTTTTTAATTCTCTTTATTGTCTCGTTGCAGATCATTAAAATGCACGTGCATTTAGAAATGTGTTTTCTTATTCTCTCTCTGTATGGATAAGCATTCACGTATGTACCCATACCAGTGATCCACAGCATTTTTTCCGTCGTGGTATCCTTTTTATAATTGTAAAAAATTGGCACCACACCAAAATAATGAGCACGGCCTCCGTTTTTTACTCGACGAGATTTAGGCCGTTGCTCCTGAGCCAGTTCCTGATGGTCTCTATTACGTCATTGCCAATCCTTTCGACCTCATTTATGTGTTTGGCAACGACCATCAGGGCAATGTCGTCCCCGAAGCCTATTAGTGGGCTTCCGATGGAAATTGAAGGTGGAGCACCCCGTCGTACATTAGGTTCCATAGAAGCGGTCCCAGGTTCGATCCTTGTAGGACGCCTCCTGTGATCTTGTACGTCTTCTTTCCGACGTTACTATCAATCTTGAGCAACCTATTGCAAAAGTATTCGTTGATGGTCATTATTATGAATTCCGGAATCCCCCGGGCTCCCAGGCAGTATTATTTAGTGCCTCTTTCCAGCGAGTGCCGGCTATCGCTTCCGTTGCAATTTTTTTCACTTTATGTATTGCATCTTTAGTGGATCGCCTCTTGCGGAAAACAAATTGGATGCTTGACAGCTTTCCGTTAGCTTCAAAATATTCTTCCAGTCTGTTAGTAATGATTCTTTCAATTATTTTCCCTATTGAATTCAGAATACACAGTGGACTGTATGATACGGCCTCATCCGGTGGCCTATTATCCTTTGGGATAAGTACTAGCAGTTGGATTTTCCATTCGTTCGGTACCACTTCTTCTGCCATGCACCTGTTGTACAAGTTAAGAAACGGTGCTGATTGGGATAGGACTATGGTCTTCAGCGCTTCCTTTGGTATTCCATCTGGTCCCGGGGCTTTGTCGCTCTTTATTTTACCCACTATATCCAGCAGCTCTTTCATGCATGTTGGTGAAATTATCATGTCCGCCTTCGTGGATCGGGGAGTTTAAACTTAGTGTCGGTTGTTCCGGGAAGACTGTCGTGACGGTTCGGGTCAGAAATAAGAGGCATGAAATTTTGGGTCTTGCAGAAGAACCTGGCCTTCCTCATCACCAGTTTATATGCTGATCCCTAAGGTTTGGCATCCGCTTGTTCACATAGGTCGTTGAAGCATTTGTTCTTGCTGCAATAGATTTCTTTTTTCAGCCGCTGCCTATATTCAATGAAGGTGTTTTGCCAGTATGTCATCACCTCTAGCCCTACGCCCCGCCTGCGGAGTCTTTTGGAAGTTCCTTCTGGCTTCGAACCATTTTTTTTCTTGTGTGGGCTGTGATTTGGTTCCGCCAGTATACCGGTTGGTGGTTTCCTCGTCTCAGCCATCGCCAGGTTACAAGCATCTTTGATCTTCCGTGTGTTTTCCGTGGCTCTTTGCCTTGCGTCTCCTGTGGTCTCGATTGTTCCTATGCTCGCAAGGAGGAGGTCTTTGTCCAACGTAGATGTTTTGTAAGCCGCCATTGTCAGAAGGTCCGGTTGATGCATCTGCCTATAGGATGTGTCTACAAGTATAGCCTGGTGATCGCTACCTGTGTAGAAGTCTGTCACACCCTATGTGATATCACGCGTTATGCTACTGTTTGCAAATGTGATATCGATGGTCGATACCCTACCGGCCTTTGTGAAGGTTTGTCTAGTACCGGTGTTCAGTAGCGTTATACCGAGGTTGCCCAGTCTCTCCAGTAGAATTTTTTCTTGTCTGTTAGTTTTTGGGATTACACATTCCATTGCCCATGCGTTGAAATCACCACCTATCCGTACTAGATGTTTTCCCCTGGCATCCGATGCTATGCTGTCGATGATATCAGCGAAGCTTTGTTCCGATACACTTGGGGCTATGTAGCAGCTGTAGATGAAGGTGTTTGCGCATCTAGCTCTAAGATATCCTGTGTTTGACCGTTGTTCCACCATGGTTAGCGGTACATCGCTGCAGCACTATACCGCAGCTCCTCCTAACTCGTCCGCAATACATATTTTCTCATCTTTAGCCTTGTATGGCTCGCTTAGGATGCCGAAGTCGATCTTTTGTTCCCTAATCGTCTGAAATAGAAGATCTTGCGCCGTTCTGCAGTGATTTAAATTGAGTTGCAGCACTCTCATGATGGTCTCATGTTTTTCTTTGCCTTTTGATATGCTGGGCACGTCCTGCTGGTGGGTGCATGTCTAGCATTGGCGACATCAATCTTAGAGCACTTAGGTGCACTTAGGTGGTTTTTTACACCTCTTTGCTTGGTGGTCCACACCACCGCAGTTAAAGCACGCTCCGGACCTCTCCTGGCCTTTCTAGTTAACTGCCATATGTCCGAATTCTTAGCATCTATAGCATCGTCTGGGTTCTAGTTTGGGTCTTACTCGGCAGTGTAGCTAAAGGGATAACTTGAGCCGAATAAATAAAAACGTCTTTTAGCTTTGAGTGTTTACTTCATAATGAATTTATTTTTGAGAATATTATAATTTACTTGCCAAAAGAATAATTTTGGCTTATGTATAAAAGGGCAACGCTCCCATGCAATGTACATACATGTACGACTAAGTATGTCGCACGAGTTGCAAACGCAGCATTTCCAACATAACGGTCAGCGGCAGACTCAATTTTTGACAAGTCCACTGCATTCTAACATGATTAAAGCATCCAATCAACGCAAGTCGCATAGTCTCGACGCAGGCAACATTCTAAATGTTGTAGGAGCTGATAAGAGCATGATTCTGGCCAACTCAGCTGACACGGTAATAACACCATTGTCGAGTAATATAACAGAGGCGGCAATAAAAGCTAGTGCCACAACAAAATCAGTGCAATGCACGCGAGAGAGGTAATAATTGCTGCGAAGTTTAGCTTAGAAGTTTAAAAGTTAGAATGCATTTTTTTTCGGTTTTATCGTTTCAGTCGTTCTCGTTGTGTTGTACCATATCCGCCGAACAGTGACATTGAGCTAGAACTGCACGTCGGCGATATTATTTTTATGCAAGGAAACCAAAAGAATGGCTGGTACACACACGCAGACAAATCAAACCGGTCTATTTCCTGCTTCGTTTGTTGAACCCGATTTTTATTTAAGTATCGAACAGTACACGTAACTGTATAAGTTCGTTTTAAAGTTTAAAATTTTATTCCAGAAAAAAAATTCATTACTTACCTTGACTGTCGACATTTTTGCTGCAAAAGTTTAGCACGGTGTGTTGTTCAAAAAGCACTTTCGCTTGTGTTAAAGTCAGTTTGTTGTGTTGGTAAGTAAATTGTTACCAACACAAAGTTTTGTGCACACGGTTGCATTTATTTCATTTAGGAATATTCCCGACCTCAATTTACTACGGCAGCAATTCAGATTCCCGAGAACATAATGCAATTTTACATGCTGGCAGTGCTTGTACATAAACTAAAAAGTAAAACATCAACATCAACGGCAATCGCACACACATGTGTGCGACACAACGCCAGACAGACAGACGGACGGATCAGTAGTAAATTGAAAAATGTGAAAAAAGCAGAAAAAAGTGTAATGTATGAAGACACTTATTAGTGTATATTTTATATATATGTTCTTTTATTTATATATTATAGGACACTATAAGGACACTATACACATATACAAAATTTGTTGGCTTAGAGTCCTTTCATATATTTCGGGCCGATCATATTACCGTGTGATTGGTATGCGCGCAATATTCGTATATGCAAGCAGAGTGCTGCATATTCATATTTGTTCTTTTAGTATATGTATATATGTAACAAAGTGTTACATTTTCTTTATATTTAATTATTGGGATTTTACGATTGCATGAGTACGCTATATCTCCCTTTTTTTTTAAAATAACGTAATTTATGTAGTTATTTAAATTGGTTTTAAATGGTTAATTTAATTGTAAATGTACTTTTTTTTATTATAGTGTATTTCTTGTTTATTTAATATAATGAATTTTCTTTTAATAGGAAGTTATAAACAATTTTTTTTGTTTTTTTTTTTATATAAAAAAATTTTGTTTGTCATTAAATTCTGTTTTGTGTTATATAAAAATTTTTCATTATTGCGGCTGATCAGACCGGTTTTTTTTTCGTTTTTATAATCTGCTAAATTCTATTATCTTTAGTATAATTGTTTTGAACGCTATTACCCACTTTATTCTTGTAGTGTATGAAATCTAAAAAAAAATTTTCTTCTTTTTTTTTGTTTTTGTGTATCACCTTTAACTGACCTTGGTCAAAGTTTTCATGTACAAGGAGATTTCCAAAGTAAACAGGACTTTTAAAAAAAAGACAGAATAAATAGTTTTTTCGGCAAAATCAATTTATTTTATTCAAAATAGTCTCCTTCTGCTTTAATACAGCGTTTTGCACGGTCCAAAAGCATGTCGAACGAGTGTTTTAGCTCGTTGCCCGGTATGGCCGCCAGTATGCCGGTGCAAGCCTTTTGAATGGCCTCTACGTCTGCATAACGCTTTCCTTTCATCGGCAAATGCATTTTTCCGAAAAGGTAGAAGTCGCACGGTGCCATATCAGGTGAATACGGGGAGTGGTTGATGGTTAAAATGTGATTTTTGGTCAAATAGTCGGACACAAGCGTCGATCGATGAGACGGCGCATTATCGTGCAACAAACGCCAACTTCCATCTTCGCGATATTCGGGCCGAACACGTCGAATACGGCGCACCAAACGCTTCAAAACTCCAAGGTAGAATACCGCATTAACGTTTTGGCCGGGTGGAACAAATTCTTTGTGGACAATACCCTTGGAATCATAAAAACAAATCAGCATTGTCTTCACTTTTGACTTCTCCAGGCGCGATTTTTTGGGTTTCGGCTCGTCCGGCGCCTTCCATTCAGCACTCTGGCGTTTCGTTTCGGGATCATATTGAAAACACCACGTTTCGTCTCCAGTCACAATCTTGTAAAGGAAGTCCGGGTCTTTTTTTGCCTCTTTAATGATGTCCTTCGAATGTTGAATTCTGAGCAATTTTTGGACGTCAGTCAATTTGTGCGGAACAAACCGTGCACACACCTTTTGTAAGCCCAAATGTTCGGTCAAAATGCGATAAATCGATGTTTTGGAGATGTTCAATTCTATTTCCATGAATTTCAATGATGATTTCGGCTGATTTTTTATGAATTCACGCACAGTTTCGATGGAATTTTCGGTGATCACGGATTTTGGTTGGCCCACATGTTCATCGTCATTTATGTCCTCACGACCACTTTGAAAACGTTGAAACCACTCGTGCACTCTGCTACGGGATAGGCAATCATCGCCATAAACTTGTTTCATCAATTGAAACGTTTCGGTAAAAGTTTTACCAATTTTAAAACAAAATTTTATGTTGGCTCTTTGTTCGAAGCTCATTTTCGCACCGATGACAAAAACATACTGACACTTAAAACGCAATAACCTCACTTCCAATAGATGAAATGTCATGAAATTTTTACTGGAAGTCGATAAACGATAGCAGATTCTAACGCACCAGTTGACATATAGATGGCGCCACTAGAGGGCGCTAGATTCAAAAAGTCCTGTTTACTTTCGAAATCACCTTGTAGATGGAAACATCAGAAAACAGAGAACCTTTTCATATGAATGTTGTTGTTGTTGAGCACATTGTGACAGTACGCCAGTAATATGAGTGACCACTAATATGTTTACTAGTAATAATTCCTATAATTTTTATTGCCGATGTTAAATTGTACACCGGGGCCGATAGAGTGCAATAGTAAGTTAGTTAGTTTCACACAACATATATTTTTATTGCTTATTGTAAACATTATGACTATTTTTGCAACAACTAATCATAAGTGCGCATTGGCGATCATTTGCTCTTTTTATGTATACCTTTTATTTGCGAATCAAGGCACAGCAGATGAACGGGAAATAGCACGAGAAAAGCGCCGTGTTAGTATGGCCAGACTTCGTGCTTCACAAACACAAGAACAAAGAGAAGCAGCACACCAACGACAAGGTTGGCACTGGAAAATCGTCGAAATACACTACGTCATAATCTTCGACTTGCAAGAAGAAACTCTTTAAGTGATGATTTTAATCGAATAGCGTTTCAATGTCATGGCGTCGTGGTGAAACACCACAATAAAAATACAAGTCATATTTCCAAATGACTTCAATTGGATTCAATCCAACATATGGTAAATCAAGGTATTCAAGGTAATTTCTGATCGATAGATTAAACGTTAAGTACACACCATTACGTTGGTTTGTAGGCAACGCGTCGGAATTGAGCCCACTAGGAAGGCATCTATAATCACCCAATGCCATCGTTGCCAAC